>JBBPBX010008135.1:0-16054 GCA_038048925.1 Garcialebias charrua
ACTCACAAGATGACCGACAAGGATCATAAAGAGCTCCATGCTGTATCACATACTGAAGTAGAAGAAAATGTTAATGAGCAAATCCCAGACACACAGACTGTTCGTAGGAGTGAAAGGCTAAGAACATTAACAGAAGGAGGCAAAGAGCTTCAAGAGGAGAAACTCAGGAGCCTTCAAAACAGATACGCAGTCACCTTTGGAAAATGGAAATGCGAAGTAAAACTGATTAAAGCAACACTAAGTAGGAAAGCTTCTGACAGTGAATTAAAGGAGCTGATTAAAGACCTAAATACCACCTGCACAAACGTAAAAACGATCTACGAACAAATACGACAAATACAACCTCCTGATGCAGACACAAGACGTAAAGTTGATGTATGTACTTCACTTTCTACATACATTGTCAAGAGAGCTGAAAACCAGCTACGGGGAGACCTCGTAGAAAGCGAAGAAGATCCGTGGCCAGATGTAGGGTCATGCCTAGGATCTGAAAGCATCACGTCAAGGTCAAGATCACAAAGGTCTAAAGGTAGTTCCTTCCAATCATGCTCACAACTAAGCAAGAAACTGGAAGCAGAAGCAGAGGCAGCTGCATCCAAGGAAGTGTTGGCAGTAATGGAGGAGCAAGAAAGAGTAACAGCTGAACTACAAAGGCTAGAACGTCAGAAGCTCGAAAGACAGCTCCAAGAAAAGCAAGCTAAGCTCCAACAGAATTTAGAAGAAAAACAAGCCGAGCTCGAAAGACAACGAGTAATCGACCAGCAAAATCTCGAAAGACAACGAGTAATCGACCAGCAAAATCTTGAAAGACAACGAGTAATTGACCAACAAAATCTTGAAGAAAAACAATTAATGGAAGAGCAACGCAGAAAAATTGTGCGCTTGGAAGAAGTTAAAAAACTGAATGCAGCAAAGGCTAGAGCAAAGGTTTATGATGAAGGTCAAAGTATTTCTGAAGGTCAGAATTTACTAAGCAGTATTAAAATAGACAACGAAATTCAAGCAATCCCTATCATAACACACGTTCCCTTTCAAGCTCCAAGTTTGACCCAAGCCCACAATGCTACGAGCCTTAGATATACACCACACATCCCTGTGATTGTAAACCAATCTCAACCAAATCCTAGAGACCAACCTAAGGTCACCACAAGCCAAACACTCAAAGCATCAAGCCCACCATTCATCCCACAAGTCACACAAGCTCCCTTTGGGCCTGTGTTACACATTCCTACAGTCTTAAACCAAGCTCTACCAGATCCTGGTGAACAATCTGAGGTCACCACAAACCAAACACTCCAAGCATCAAGCCCACCATTCATCCCTTCAGCCACACAAGTCTCCTCGGTTGCAATTCAGCAACAGCTAAATTACGAGTTAGCTAGCATACTAGCAGAAGCAATAAATGCTAATCGCCTTCCAACTCCAGAACCTGCGTTATTTACTGGCGACCCTTTAAAGTTTAAAGACTGGCAGTTGTCATTTGAAATCCTGATCGAAAGAAAAAACATTCCAAAGAACGAGAAACTTTATTATCTCAAAAGGTACCTTGGTGGACCAGCAAAGAGAGCAGTTGAAGACCTTCTCTTAGTAGGCACAGATGACGCATATGACTCTGCTTGGAAGGTGCTAGAAAAGCGTTTCGGAAGTCCATTCACCATAGGAAAATGTTTTAGAGACAAACTTAACAATTGGCCAAAAATAAACGCCAAAGATGGAAATGAGTTGAGAGAGTTTGCTGACTTCCTTAAGACTTGTGAAGCTGCAATGTCACACGTAACAGCATTGGAGGTTCTCAATGACTGTATGGAAATTCAGAAACTTTTGCTAAAACTTCCAGAGTGGCTGACCACAAGATGGAGCCGGACAGCTATGGAAATAACAAGAAAGGCTGCTGATGAAAAGTACCCATCCTTTCACATGTTTGTTGATTTTATATCCACTGAAGCTGACATAGCCTGTGATCCCATAGCCTCAGTACAAGCTCTAAAAGGTTTGGAAATGAGTGAACCCAAACACTCAAGAAGCCAAGTCATTCAAGCAAGAACATTAGCAACAGACTCAAGCCACACACATACTATAACCTGTCTTTTCTGCAAAGGAAATGGTCACACACTTGATAAATGTTTCAAGTTCACGGAAAACCCTGTCCAAGACCGTATCAAGTTTGCACAAGCAGAAAGGCTGTGTTTTGGATGTTTAAAGAGAGGACATCATTCGAAGGAGTGTGATACCAGGAGCACATGCGAAAAATGTCAAAGAAAACATCCTACATGTTTACACGACGACAAGTTCGTTGAACGTAAAAGGGTAATATCTGCAACGAACGATAACACCCAAGACGAAGAAGCCAACACTAAAGAAGAAGCTGAGCCAGCGATCTCTAATAGAGTAACCCGATCAACTTCAGGTACATTAACGTCCTCTATAGTACCTGTCTGGGTTTCATCAAAAATTCACCCAAACAAAGAAGTTTTAGTATATGCCCTCCTCGACTCACAAAGTGATACATCCTTCATCTTGGACGAAGTAGCTCAAGATCTTGACACGGATAAAGGTAAAGTCAATCTGCGACTGTCAACTATGTCCGCCAAGTCAACAGTAATACCATGTGATAAGCTGGTAAACCTTCAAGTCAGAGGATATAAGCATGAAAAGAGAATCACATTGCCACCAGTCTACACAAGAGAGTTCATCCCTGTTAATAGATCACATATCCCAACGTCTGAAACCGCCTTAAAGTGGCCACATCTCGAAAGGTTGGCGGATAAGATACCTCCAATGCTCGAATGTAAGGTTGGTCTCCTTATTGGCTACAACTGTCAACAAGCCCTCTTACCACGAGAAGTTCTTGCAGGCAGTGAGAACCAACCTTATGCACAGTTAACCGACCTTGGCTGGAGCATAGTTGGTGGCTCATCTCAAGTTCAAAATCATAAAGACGTCATCAGCACAAGTCACAGAATCATTGTTCGCGAAGAAACCCCCGTGTCACAATCAGCAGTTGAACCCAAACAACATGTGCACTTTGTATGCAACACCCAAGTAAAGGAAGTCAGTTCAATTGATGTGATTAAGCCTTTAGAACCAGATTTACTTAAGCACGCAACAGACAACCACTCAGTCTCACAGGAAGACATGCTCAGGTCAAAGGTGACCAAAGGCATAGTGCGGGAAAAAAAGGGGCATTGCAAACTCCCATTACCACCCAAACCAGATTTTCAACTCAGTGAAGATCGTACACCAACAGCACAGTCAAAGGACGTGAATCCAGTTCTAGAGCGTTTAAAGAAGTTCTCTGATTGGTCGAGAGCTGTAAAGGCTATTGCTAGACTCAAGCGGTTCATCAAAGAGTTTAAGGGTGTTCAACAAAGAACAAACCAAGTAACAGATCTTGAAGAGAGAAGAGACACAGAAATGTTCATTATCAAGCTAGCGCAAAGAAAGGCTTTTATTAAAGAAATACAGAAAATTAGATCTCAGAAAGAAATGTATCTGAGCAAGCATAACAAACTAAAGCAGCTAAATGCTTTCTTGGATAAGTCCAATGTTCTCAGGGTGGGAGGAAGGTCGTCTCTATCAGCCTTACATCATATCAAGCACCCCGCAATTCTCCCCAAGAAATCTCATGTGTCAGCCCTCCTCATCAAACACTACCATGAACGTGTACATCACCAAGGAAGAGGCGTGACTATGAATGAACTGCGTGTAAATGGCATATGGATTCTAGGATGTAGAACTATGGTCTCTTCGCACATCTACGACTGTAGCGAGTGTAGAGAATACAGAAAGGCCACAAACCTCCAAAGGCGACAGAAATGGCAGAAAGTTTCATGGAACCCGCAAGCGAACGACACTGTGATCCTACAAGATAACACCCCAAGATGTAAACGGAAACTAGCTTTAGTAGAAGAGACTTTAGGAGGTCATTATGGCAAGGTTCAAAAGGTGAAATCAAAGACTAGAAAGGCCTATTCACAAGGTAGTGACCTTACTTGAGACAGACACACACAGTAAAATAGACTAAGACCGACACTCATTAAAATCACATTGATAGCCAATTGGTGATTTAGGTGGGAGTGTAAGTGTCGCCGAAAAAGATTTATGCATTAGAAGGGGAATTAATATTTGTTTTTTAGTAGTTAGAATATTTTGGGTTTAATTTGTTTTGCTTATACCTTGAGAATGTGATACTTTGTACAAGATGCGTTTACTTCGTAAGTCAGGGACTACCTGTATTTTGTTAGTACTGTTATCGCGAGATTTTGTGTGAACGGAAGAGAGAGGCGAGATCACGGTACTCGACACACCCCCACATGCGCACACACACCTAGAGAACGGGAGGCGCACAGCCAGCAGCCTAAGACTGTTCACTAACTTAAAAGGTATTTATAACTGTTGTAATACATCGTACATCCGTCAGTCACGATGTTCTAATATTTTATATGTTTATTTAGAATGCAAAAGACGAGAAACGCCCGTTTAGAACTTCTTTGACTTCTTAATGACGGACGGCCACGAGGTATTTCCTTTGTTAGAGCATGTCTACTCATTTCTCAGTACTGTACCCAAAGCATTGTGTTTTATTTCTGTACTTTCTGTCTTATTTCTGTAGTTTTTCACGGCATTAATAAACGCGCCCGTATGAACAAAGAAGCCGTGCTCTGTCGTCATTGAGAACGCCACACCTGTACTTGTCGATGTGCAGGACACTGGGATGCTGCTGATGACAAACAGAATAGATCAAACGACAACAGCAAGAGCTTTCGAAGCAGCGCATGCACAAGCCAAATTTTTCACTGAGGGTACCGGTCACAGAGTGAAGGAAAACCAAGTTCATTTCACTAAGAAACGCGCAGCTCGAGACCGTAAGGAACAAGTGAACGGAGCCAAGAGAAAGCCAACAGCGACACCTTGTGTTACAGATGTGGAAAGAACACACACTCTGCAGGAGAATGTGGAGCAAAGACAGCAACATGCCTCTTTTGTCGGAAAACAGGACATTATGCACACATGTGTTTCAAGAAGAAAAATAAAATACGAACAGAAAAGAGGAGTGATAAATTTACAGAAAAAAAGAAAGATGAAACCAGTGAGAGCAGTAGTTCAGGGTACTTCAGATTCAGATGAGTCTGTCCACGTTGTTGATCCTGAAGGTACTGAAACAATCAAAGTAAATGGACAATGGCTGAAAATGGTCATAAATACAGGAAGTGGAAAAAACTTCATAGGAGAGGATTTATATAAAAGAACAATTTCTACTAAAACTATAAGCTAAAATCAACCAAGAAGAGGTTTTATGCTTATGCACAAACTACTCCACTTAAATGTGTGGGTTATTTTGAAGCAGTTTTAGTGCCAAATTGGGATTGTACTTTTCAATGTACGAATTCATGCCATCAGAACATGTTGAGCCACATTGTGAATTCATCTCCAACACACGCAGTTTTGCATTGGCGGCCGCTAACTCAGTCTCAAGCTCGTGTTGTTCCTTTTCTTGTTTTAGCTTTTCCTCCAGTGCTTCCAGCTGATGTTTCTTTTTGAGTGCAGCGGCGCGCTCCATCAGCGTTGCTCTCCCTGCCTCTGCTTTGATGCGAGCAGATGAAGTGGAGGACATATGGGACACTTGAGAGGCTGTTCTAAACTTTACAGAGTGCATGTTCGACGCACTATCTTCTGGATTTATTAGGTCTTCAACATCATTTTTACCTTGGTCATAGTCTTCTGCACTTGTTGCACGAAATGCTTACCCAGTTCACATAGCCAGCCCCTAACGAGCTCGGGACACTCAAGGTAAATACTCAGTTTATTTTGAAAATGTTCATTTTGTTCCATGAGTTCATCAGATGTAAGTGGCAAACTTGTCAAGTTTTTATGCGACACCTCTACATCCTGAATACACTGAACAAACGTAGCAAGAAGAGAGTTCACTGAGTCAACTTTATCATTCGATTCCATCAAAACATTCAAATCATCCATAATTCGTCTTGCTTGCTTCAATTTAACATTTACTTTGTCTTGGCATGTTTTTATATTTAACATCAAGCCTTTCTCAGTCAGTTTAATAGTTCGTTTGGAAGAAACCTCCAAGTCACTCTTGGCCAAATGTGCTTTTGATATATCAGACATTTAGGCAAAAATACTTTAAGCTGCTTGTGGTTTTGTCGTCTTTTACTTCCTGATTGTTCCTGCACCGTGGATTCTGGTTTACGCAGCCCAAAAAAGGAATCAAAATTCAAAAAAGGAAAGAGGAACGTTGATTTTTGTTGTTTTATTCCATCGTTCAGGCAAAAAGTTAAGGCTCTACAGGATTCTAATTCTCCTGTTCTGACTCCTGCACCTGTTATCTGGCTGATAGACTGATTGACTGAAGTGACTGTGACTGGTAAAAAAAACCTTATGACCATCCACGTGCATAATAAACTGCCTAAGACCCACCTATTTATACTGTGAAACACCCGTATCCCAACTGAAACTAATTGACTAATTAAGTGAATTCCTAATCAAACTTATTCTAAATAATGAATTAAACAAAAAATAATAATAAATCAAACAACAAAAACATAAGGATAACTAAACAATTTAAATTCCAAAATTTAACCAGAAATGGAGAAATATAGCTCCTACAGAGGACTTCTGGCTTTTCATTAAAAAGAAATAACTTAAAATAATAATAATGTTTTTAATAGTGTGATTGTTCATGAAGTCATTCCACTGTGATCCAGTTGAACAGAACCGACACGTGGACCCAACAGGCCCGTCAGGATCAGGACAGAAACGTTCTGGTTCCTGTTCCTGGATCTTCTGTGTTTGAGTGACAGGAAACCAGAGAAATGACATTTCCTGTGAAACACGGAGAACGCTGAGCGCCGCTCAAAGAAGCTGTGTCTGCAAAGATAAGACAAACATAATCCAAAAGCTAAACATAGCTAAATGTTAGCTGAAAGTAGCAAAATGCAAGCTAAAAGCTAAATGTACCAAAAGTGTAGCTAGTTAAACGTACAAACGTTTTAGTTAAAAGCTAATGTAGCAAAACGATTGCTAAAAAAATTAGCAAAACACTAGCCAAAGGCTAAAGAAGCAAAAGGGTATAAAAAATAGAAAAGTCCAACCAAAAGCTAAAATAGGCAAAACACTTGCTTGAAGCTAAAAGACGCAACAGAGAAGCCAAAAGCTATAAAGCAAAATGCTAGCTGAAAATAGCAAAAAGCAAGCTAAAGTACCAAAGGTCTAGCTTAAAATTAAATGTACTGTAGTAACGTTAGTCAAAAGCTAAAGTACCAAAAGGATTAATGACAAAGTAGCAGAACAGTAGCTAAATGTAGCCAAAGGCTAAAGAAGCAACAGAATATCTAAAAGTATATGAGAGCGGAACGGAGCCGAAGCTGTTTGTGAGTGAAGATCTCGGCGTGTTATTTATTTTAAATAAAGTGCAGTGTTTTGAAAAGTTCTGTGTTGTCAGAACCACGGGTCCATTCAGACGGTTTAAATCACGACAGAACAGTTTTCTTGTCAAACGCTCGTTTTATTTCATCCAGAGCAGCCGAGGTCAGGGAACTGGTTCCTCTCCTCTGATTGGCTCACGTCTGGTCAGCTGACTGCTCCATCTTCATCTTCCTCACCAAGTTCTCGTTGAGGTTCTTCAGGTTTTTGTTCCGGTTCTCCAGGCGGACCAGCCACTCCTGCCTCAGCCTGCGAACACACACAGAGTGGGTCGGACGGGTTTGCACCTCGGGTCAGAATCTGTTGTTTACCGGGTGAAATACAAACAAACAAACAAAGTGTTTGCTGAACGCATGTCGCCGTTCTTCAGCTCAGACTGATTGTTTTGGTCAAACCTCAGAAATGACGTTGTGTTGGGGATGACTCTCAGCTACACGTTAGCTCTAAACTGACCAGAGCCGTTTGTGTGTTGGCTAACGTGGAGCAGCCGTGGCGGCCATCTTGAATTATCAGTTTCTACTCTTGAAGCTGAGGCGCTGTGCTACGTCAGGCGGTCCTGGTTCTGTGGGTCTGACTCGGCTCAGGTCAGGGGGATTAGCAGCAGATAAAAGAACAAATGGAATAATCCAGAAAACGCCACAGGAAGGCGAGGAGGTGGCAGCGAGGAGGTGGCAGCGAGGAGGTGGCAGCGAGGAGGACAGCTGTTGGCAAGCGTTGGGTTTCACACAAACTCCTGGTGGACACTGTGGGTTCTGTATCTCTGTGAGGACCTTCAGACTGACCTGGACCCTCAGACTGACCTGGACCCTCAGACTGACCTGGACCCCCAGACTGACCTGGACCTTCAGACTGACCTGGACCCCCAGACTGACCTGGACCCTCAGACTGACCTGGACCCCTGTTGAACAACACAGCCCTTGTTTGTGATCCAGAACCCAGATCCTCAAGTCTGAACAGGTTTGTCTCTTCAGGTTTTCTGTTCTAGACCTTCAAAATAAAAGCAGCAGACTCGTGACCCCGTCTGTACTGCTGAAGTATCTGTGAATAAACTGTTTATCGATAAAGTTTAGGGAAACTTCCACGATGCATCCTTGACCTTTAAGCCTCCAGTAGACCTCAGCATCCTGGCTTTACGCCAATCTACGCGCGCATTCTGTGCGCACGCGTTCGCTGGTACAGCTCTGCTTTCTTTCTTTTTCTTTCTTTTTTTTAAATGCTCGCGTTTTCGCTTCAGATTCTTGTTGTAATTTGATCAGCTGCGCGCGAAGCAGGACAAACTAGTCGCTGATTGGTCACTTGCTGACACGCCTACTGAAATGATTGACAGCGAGTGGGACAAGCCGCTGTCTCTGCTCCAGACGAGCAGCGGTTCGCTCGGCTGCTCCCGCTGCGGTCTTTCTATCTTTATATGTTAATAAAAACTAATAAAAAGTGGGAAAAAAAACAGGGAGCGCTTTTCCTGCAGCCCACAGCCCACCAGGAAATATTTAAAACCTCCCGCAGCCAGGTAGGACCTGAATTCATTCATTTCAGTCATCGAGTGAACGGAGGAAGAAGCGATTACTTGACTTTTGGCAAAAAAACAAAAGAAAAGGCCCGATCAGCGATAAAGAAGAGGAATTTAATTGGTAACATACAAAACAGTCCGGCGCCGGGGAAGTTTATGGTCAAGCGTGCGCGGTCGTAAAAAAAGAGCTTTGCGCGTTCGTGCCCTGAGGGGCTGCGCGGGGCTACGCTTTTGCCTCAGCGTACGTACGTCGTACAGAGGCGTATTGCTTGTACGCGGAGGTATACTGGGGGCTTTACTCTTTAATGGTTGTGTTCAATAATCTGCGGGCCGTCTTTTTTGAAGTAAGTTTTATTCTGTAGATCTTCCTGGACCACCACATTAAAAGCTTCAAGTCATTTAAACAAACTGAAGCTGAACCGTCGTTCATCTGCACGACGTCCTGGATGAGCGAGTGGATGCAGCTGGGCTAATGAACAGAAGCAGAGCACCGAGCTGGTGTAAAATTTCATACTTTTATACTATTATGAAAAAACTCAGGACAGTGTTACACTTTTTTTACTATTTTATGCTTATGTGTTACTATTTTATGCTTATGTTTATTAAATGTTTTAGTGTTTAGTGTTTAGATGGTTACTGTTGCACCGAGGGACTGAGAGAAACGCAATTTTGGTCCTGTGTATGTCCTGTACATATTGCAGTTCTGACAATAAAGTTGACTTTGACTTTGACATGAAGGAGTTCTGAAGATCCATTAAATCGACCCGGACCACGACCGAACCCAGACCCCAGGAGGAGCCAGAAGCTCAAGGTCCAAATCAGAAGTTCTAAAAGCGGCCCGGCTGGACCCGAGCTCTGCTGCCTGCCATCACTCATCGCTCTCAGATTATCACCTCCACTCCCTGCAGCACATGTTTCACACGTATCACACGCAATTAGTGGTTCCTAGAGTCGGGTTTAGAACCGGGTCGGGGGGGCAGAAGGAAACAGATACGTGGGGGATTAGGAGAGACACGGTACGATTGGTGAGGGATTAGGGTACAGGGTGAAGGAGAGCAGGGGGATTAGGTGTGACCGTCTGCAGAGGTTAAGGAGGGTCAGGACGGATCAGGCTAATAGCTGCAGCAACACCATGAGGTGAAGCCTAATGAGACGACGAGCTGAAATAAAGAAAACGTCATTAAAGAGTGACGAAGGACAATCTGTCGCTTAAATGATCCCACAACGTGTGTGTGTGTGTGTGTCCTTGTTTATGCTACTTTTTAAGGCCCATTTTCCCAATTTATACTACATTGTGAGGACCAACTGCTCCTTATGGGGCCCAAAGCCCGGGCCCCATAAGAAAAAGTCCCGTTGGTGGGTTAGGGGTTAGGTTTAGGGTAAAGGTCAGGGTTAGGCTATAGAAATGAATGAAAAATGAATGGAAGTCAATGCAATGGCCCCATAAAGATAGCAAAACAAACCTGTGTGTGTGTGTGTGTGTTACCAGAAACCTCAGAAGAATCAGCTGATCCACCACTCAGATCAGATTATTCTTAAATTAAGGATCAATTTAATCCTGAACAGTAATTCTATGGTTAAATGTGATTTAACTCGAACATTTTTAATAAATTCTCGTGTTTCTTTGCTCCAGGACCACTGAAGGAAATGAAGCTAAACGTGATCAACTTCTGCTCTTTTCACATTATTGTGGTCAAATAAACAGTTCAACAAATAAAAAGAAACTTTGAGGGATGATTTGTGTTTTGCAAAGTTGAGTTTCAATGATAAAAAGTTATTTTTATGTTTTTATTTTTTATTTTTTTTAATTAAACCTCACCATTACCAAATATTAGACAAGTGTCAGTTTTTATGCTTTAAACATGTTAAAGTTAACATGAGCGTTAAATAAACCATAATTTTTCCTCAGGGAGATTAATGAAAACTTGATGATAAAAATAATAAACTGATAAAATGATCAACTTTAAACTAATGAAAACTTTATGATACAAATAAGTGATAAAATTATAAACTTTAAATTATTGAAAACTTTATGATAATCATAAACTGATAAAATGATAAACTTTAAATTAATGAAAACTTTATGATAATAATAAACTGATAAATGATAAACTTTAAATTAATGACAACTTTATGATAAAACTAATAAAATGATAAACTTAAAACTAATGATAACTTTATGAAAAGCAGAAGCTTGTGTCTATATTTCATGTTTCGTTTGTGCAGAACTGAACTTCTGGGGCTTTTCAACTCGTTTGCACCAGATGTAAATGTTCTGCTGCTCACACATTAAATCAGCTGTTTGGTTTCATTTAATCCCAGGGATTAGCTTCTGGGGCCATGAAGAACAACATGTTGTGCACAGATTTTAGAGTGTGAGACTGAAGGACCTTCACCGTGTCTTTAGTTTATTCTGCGGTTGTGACGGGTCGAGGTGGGTTCTGGTGGTTCTGATCATTAGTGGTCGTTGTTTCAGGGCCCGGTGCCTCGGCGTGTCCGCAGGTCGCTGAGAGACGAGGCCGTCTGTAATGAGACGGTCTGTTTTTAGACGTGTCTATTTGCTGACACGTCCACCGTGACCGAAGACACATTCATTCTGTGTGCCGTCACGGAGCTCTCCTCCAGAACCAGAACCAGAACCTGAGGATCAGAAGGTTCAGGAGGCCGACGAACTGGACCTGAGAGCTCTGGGTCAACAACCTGAGACGGTCGTCGGGCTTGCTCTTGGATTAGCAGTCACATGTTATTAATAATGTTAAATAATATTAATAATGTTAAATAATATTAATATTGTTAAATAATATTAATAATGTTAAATAATATTAATATTGTTAAATAATATTAATATTGTTAAATAATATTAATAATGTTAAATAATATTAATAATGTTAAATAATATTAATAATGTTAAATAATATTAATATTGTTAAATAATATTAATATTGTTAAATAATATTAATATTGTTAAATAATATTAATAATGTTAAATAATATTAATAATGTTAAATAATATTAATAATTAGATGAACAAAGTTTACACTAGAACCAATAAATAACATTTATCATTGAATATCATTTATCAATATCATCCATCCATCCATCATAATTGTCCATCCATCATCATCCATCCATCATATCATCCATCATCATAATCATCCATCATTATACATCCATCATTATCATCCATCCATCATTATCATCCATCATATCATCCATTCAACATTATCATCTATCCATCATTATCAGCCATTCATCCATCATTATCACTCTTCCATTCATCCATCCATCCATTATCAACCATCATTGTCATCCATCCATCATTATCATCCATCCATCATAATCATCCATCCATCATCATCCATCCATCATCCATTATTATCATCCATCCATCATCCATCATAACATCCATCATCCATCATTATCATCCATCCATCATCCATCATTATCATCCATCCACCGTCCATCATTATCATCCATTCACCATTATCATCCATCATTATTAGACATCCATCCATCATTATCTCTCATCCATTCATCCATCCATTATCATCCATCATTATATCCATCCTTCCATCCTGCATCCCTCATTATCATCCAACCATCAGCATCCATAATTATCATCCATCCATCCATCATAATGCATCCATCATCATCCATCCATCATTTTCATCCATCATCATTATCATCATCATCCATCCATCATCCATCATTATTATCCATCCATCCATCATTATTATTCATCGATCCATCATCCATCATTATCATCCATCATTATCCATCCATCCGTCATCATCACTCATCCATTCATCCATCCATTATCCATCATTATCATCCATCCATCCATCATTATCTTCCATCCATCATCATTATCACTCATCCATCATCCATTATTTTCACTCATCCATTCATCCATCATCATTCATCATCTTCCATCTGTCCATTATCATCCATCATTATCATCCATCCATCCATCATCATCATGATCATGATGATGATGATCATCATCATCATCCAGCTGTAGAAGAACCATGTCAAGGAGAGAACCCCAGACCTCTGTCTCCCTTCAGCAGGGAAGCCGTCAGGACCCGGACATTTGCCAGACTGCATTACCGATACAGCTGACACAATTTCTGTCAGGGATATTGGGATCTCCAGTGCAGGGGCGGCCGTGGCGTAGTGGTAAGGGGAGTCGTCTCCCGATCGGAGAGTTGGCGGTTCGACTCCCGGGACCTGCACCATGTGTCGTTGTAACCTTGGGCAAGACACTTAACCCTGAGTTGCTCCCGGTAGGACTGGAAAGCACCTTGCATGGTAGTCTGCCGCCACCGGTTTATGAATGTGTGTAGCATTCAATATATGTGTAGCACTTTGAGATTTCCAGTAATGAAAAGTGCGTTATAAATTGAATTAATTATTATTATTATTATTATTAGAGACACTCTCCAGCTCCTCGTGGGGGACCTTGACATGTTCTCAGACATATTTTTTTTTTTTTTAATTTTTATGGTATTTCTGTGGGCTATTTAGACCATATTCATTCAATTTAATGCACAAAATAATTCTTAGATAATAAAATATCCCCTTTCTAGTTATGCATTTTCTGACTTCCGTTCTAAACGACCGGTTTATGATAATGAGCTCTGAATGCCACGCCCTACAAAAATCTGTTTACATTAACTCCGCCCTCTGAAACAGCCAGTATCTCTAATCTGTTGTTTTAAAATTAGCTCTTTTTTATTACTCATTTGACTTATTGTTAGTGCTAGCTTAAGATAACTTACCGAAAACCGTCTGCATGCGCCGCCATTAGCAGCTCCTTTTAGCATTAGCCCACCTCCGAGGCTAATGATAGCTCTTCCTCCTCCGACACACCGCCAGTTAACCGCTCGTTGCATGCGGCACTTTTGGGAGCAATCGCTGCTTCAGTCGACACACACAAAGTTCACCGAGTGTCTCCAGTTAATTTATCCGTATGAGGCAACCTCTGACCGGACCCCACGGACCTCAAAAGCCAGCAGCTCCCAGCAGCTCCCGCACGCAGATGGTCCCTTCGCCGGCGGTCTGCTCGTTTTATTTCTGCCGGCTGCGCGTTGGGAGCGATCGCTAAAAATTGAACTAAAACGTAAAAATAACAATTATACTTTATTTATAAAGCCATTTAAAACAACCACAGCTGCAACAAAGTGCTGTACACATGAAATTAAGAACATTTAAACAAAAGATGAGATGAAATCAGGAATCAGGTGAGGGGCTGGACTCAGGTTTGGTGTGGGTTGTGGCTGCGGTTGAAGTGAGAAACAAAGCGTTTCTATCACAGACAAATAAATCTACTTAGAGTAAATAAACCACTGGGTGCATTTCTTTGGCCTTAGGACTGTTTTTTTTATGAAGTACATACCCAAAGTTGAGTAAAAAAACATTAAAAAGTGAATTTTGAATCTGTGGTCCCCTTTAAAATCCTTCAGAGAGTTCTGGGTCTGCCCCTGCTCTTCCCAGAGGGACGTGCCTGAAACACGTCTAAAGGGAGGCGTCCTGCGACCCTCCTCAGCTGATCCTTTCAACAAGAGGAGCAGCAGCTCTCCTCCGAGCTCCCCCAGGTGATGGAGCTCCTCCCCCTGTTGGTCGAGCCCGCTCACCCTAAAGCTCATTTCAGCTGTTTGGATCCAGAATTTGGTTCCTTTGGTCCTGATCTAGCCTGGTTAAAGCCAGACCCTTGTCCTTCACTTCGCTTGAAGGGAAATGAGAATTGAGCGGAGCTGTGCAGGAAGGCGAGGGCCAGGCTAGTCCTGATCCAAACCTCATGACCAGGTGAGGCTCAGAATGTAGACGGACCAGTCGCTCCATTTTAAAGCACTTTTTCTTTTTAAAAGAACAACAAAGAAATCATTAAATATGTGTGTGGACGGCCGTGGCGTAGTGGTAATGGCAGTCGTCCCCCGATCTGAAGGTTGGCGGTTCGAATCCCGGTTCCCCACACCATGTGTCGTTGTGTCCTTGGGCAAGACACTTAACCCCGAGTTGCTCCCGTTAGGACTGGAAAGCACCTTGCATGGCAGTCTGCCACTACCGGTGTATGAATGTGTGTATGAATGTGTGTATGAATGGGTGGATGGTTGGTATTGTAAAGCGCTTTGGGGCTCCTCATAGGGGGCTGGAAAGCGCTATATAAATAAGCTCCATTTACCATTTAAATCTATGTGTTTGTTCCCGTTTCACCACCGCTGGACAAGTGAGTGTCATCAGCAAACA
The DNA here is from genome assembly GCA_038048925.1 of Garcialebias charrua. Classification (NCBI taxonomy): domain Eukaryota; kingdom Metazoa; phylum Chordata; class Actinopteri; order Cyprinodontiformes; family Rivulidae; genus Garcialebias; species Garcialebias charrua. The sequence continues at coordinate 15,197 of JBBPBX010008135.1, forward strand.
AAGACACTAAGGTTCAGTGAATGCATCATGACATGAAGTTCAGATTGCGTAGAGATGGAGTGAGCTGGACACATCTAAACTGGTTGAGTGGCTCAACAGAACCTTGGAGAACCAAACAGACCAGTGAATGACTCAGGAGGCTACAGACTCCCTGCAGGGTGGAGTTCAGGCTGTCGGCCACTTCAGACAGAGAAACATCTGCCCTCAGGCCCAGAAACACATTTTTTATTAAAAACCTTGTGGTGTGGATCTATCTGTTGGGGGTACTGACTTGGTGAGCGCGCTCCCGTTCACCCTCTTCTCCTCGCTCTCAGCATGTTGGTTATCGACGTCGATCCTCCCCTCCCAAAACGATTTGATGTGCAGCCGATCGTGGATCAGAGCCAAGTTCATCTGCAACAACACAGAACCAGAAACAGATCCACCGTTGGTTTGAAGCTACTCTACTGTCTCTGTCAAGTGAACTTCAGCCTCTGGAGGAAGAGCGATGATCTGCCACTGGTTTTAATCCATAAATCCAGGATTTAATTTGAGCCGGATCCTGCTGGAACAGGATCTCTCTTATTTTGACAGGGTGCATTCCGGCAACCGTTTGCTTGGATCCGGCAACTGTCAGGTTTACTAATAATAAAGCTCTGAACAAATATGACTGGCTTGAACGAATAAAAAAAAATTGGATATGTAAACTGAAAATAATTACATAAACACTAGTTTTAAACACAACAGCGACTTCTTCATATCATCACGTTCATCTGCCCCTTTGGTAGGGGTGAGTGCCAGGAGGTTTCACATGTGAGTCGGAGAGTGAATTCAGCGGAGAAGAGTCGGCTCGGAACCGTTAAGTGTGTGTGTGTGGGG
>JBBPBX010008135.1:16181-32106 GCA_038048925.1 Garcialebias charrua
CATTTGCATTCCAGCATCGATCAGTTTACAAATCAAGCCCTGCATAAATCCTTCGGCTAATAAAGTTTACGAGCTGAAGCATGCCTCAAAGACTCTCTGGACTGCAGAAATCGCCCAAAGTAAATCTAAATTTAAAGAGCGACTTGTGAAACGTAAAACTTACGAGCTGGACTTTAAATCCAGAAATACTGAAAAGACGAGTTCAATCTGTGCAGCTGTTTCCTGTTAAAGTTCATTTGGAAACTTTTGTTCAAACTGTTCGCTGAAATGTTCAACAGCTGCTTTGTTCTTTTATTCTCACAGCTGAGTGCAGGAATAAAAGTGGTGACGCCTCTTTTTAAAAGCTTAAGATGTCTTGAAATGTTTCTCGCAGGAAAATCAAACCTTTATTATTGATGAAAGATGGAAATACTCAGAAAATCTGAACTAAAAAGAGAAAATTTTGATTTATAAACTCAACGAGTAAAAACTTTAAAATGAGGTCAGTTTAATAAATAATCCATTTGACCTGCAGGACTTTTAGGGAACAACAGAATAAAGACAGACATAAATAAATGATTTAAACTGATAAAGTTTGTTGAAGTTAAACCAACCTTCAGCGCAGACGTCTGTCAGGCTCTCAGGGTGAAGGAAACTGTTTCATAAAGCCCCTCCTGCACAAGCTCACCTCCCCAGCACCCTGTAAATCTGCTGAACTGGACCTCAGAGACAGAACCAGGTTCTGATGGAGGGAAGGCCCGCACATTTAAATCTATTTATTGTTTTTAGAGCGGAGGCGGGACTCTGCGCTCTGATTGGTCGGTGGCTCAGGCACAAGGTGTCAATCATAAACTGGGTTTGCCACCATAGATGAATTTAAAATGCCACCATGAACATCTACAGCTGGAGACAACCAAGATGGCCGCTACAGCTAATCCAGATTAGCAAACACCAAAATAACTATAACTTTATTCACTCGTGTTTTTGTTTACAAACAAACTGAGTTTTTGGAGAGAAATCCCAAGTAACAGGGAACGTTAAAATAACGTTCTGGTATGGTTCTTACATGGTTCTGTTAGATCACAACGTTCTTAAAACGTTCTTTGAAGGTTTTGACTAACGTTTGAACAAACCTAGATACAGGTATAACGTTCTAACCTAACGTTATTATCCACAGTATTCTTGGGGGTGTCACTGTAGAAGCGAATGTGCATTGTACTTCCTGTCCGACACCGGAAGTGCCTTTATTCCATAGGCGGAGTATGTATCGTGGGTGTTTTTGAAAGTTATTTTCATTCATTTTATCGGAGCAAACACAGCTTTTGTTTAAACGGAACGTTTACTGAAATGTCCTACCGGGGTTCAGGTACCTGCTGTGCTGTTCGCGGCTGCACCAACAACCGGACCAAGCTAAATCTTTGGCTAAAACAACAGTGTTTTCAACACGGACCCAAAACAAAGAAAGAGTGTTCCTGCATCCTACTCTATGGCTGTGTCTGCGCGATCAGGTAACATCTGTAATTTCTTTTTATTCAGGGAGGGTTTATTAATGAGAGTTTTGGATGATTTACTGTCTTAAAATGATATATGTCAGGCGCGACAGGTATTTTTAGCCGAGATAGCTGCTAACAAACCTTAGCCGAGAGGCCGGAGCAAACGCGTTCGCTATTTATGTATTTTTAAATTATGTCTGCGCGATCAGGTAACATCTTTTTAGTCGGGGAGGGTTTATTAATGAGAGTTTTGGAAGATTTACTGTCTTAAAACGATAGATCTCAGACGCGACTGGTATCTTTAGCCGAGATAGCTGCTAATAAACCTTAGCCGAGAGGCCGGAGCAAACGCGTTATTTTTAAATTATGTCTGCGCGATCAGGTAACATCTGTAATTTCTTTTTATTTGTCCCTCCTCTTTTAACAAAACGAGTGGTGTTCCCACATTTTTAATGAACTAAAACAACAAAGTTTGGACTGTCTTCAACTGTATTACTCGCATGTAAACAAACGGTGTTTCCGGTCAACCGGAAGTCGTGTGCACATTTCGCGCAAAGCATCATGGGGCGTAGGAATACTGTGGATAAGTTAAGCCCGAGATACACTGAAGCAGACTCCGTATACGCGCGTATACGGACGTATACGCGCGTATACGGAGCCGCTGCTACACTCGGCTTTCGTTCTCGCGTAGATTCTCGTGTTTTCGCTCCAAATTCTAACGTCATTTCCTCCGTACCGTCACTTCCGATCGTCACTTCCGCTAGTTTTTCGCTCCAAACGCTCGCGTTCTCCTTGTTGTAATATGAGCAGCTGAGCACGGAGTGCTTTTCCTGCAGCCCACAGCCCACCACAGCCCACCAGGGAATATATAAAACATTGCGCACCCAGGTAGGACCTGAATTCATTCATTTCAATCATCGAGTGAACAGAGGAAGAAGCGGTTACTTGACTTTAGGCAAAAAAACAAAAGAAAAGGCCCGATCAGCGATAAAAAAGAGGAATTTATTTCATTTGTGTAACATACAAAACAGTCCGGCGCCGGGGAAGTTTAGATCAGACACCGCGTATCGCGCACGCGGATCGCGTATGCGTAGTAAAAAAATACCTTTGCGCGTACTTGCCCTGAGGGGCTACGCGGGGCTACGCTGCGTACGGGGCGTACGTACGCTGCGTATTGGCGTATCGTGAGGACGCTCGAGTGTATCTCGCCCTTTAAACAAACGTTCCCTTTGCCACCTGCCAGATCAATGTTGCGTGCATGCGTTGCATCCTGCGTCTGACGTCATGACGTAAATTTTCACAGCCGACTCGAGTCGACTCGAGCACAGAGCCGAGCAGCACCGGTCCGTGCATTTCTCCCGCATCGACTGAGGACAACGTCCAGAGTAAGTTATTTACTATGGCAGTTATCTTTTAAAATGAACAGGGTTCCCTTTTTAAGTATGATTAAACGCACAAGTTAGTTTTCTAGTTATATATATTGTTAATAGTCCCGCGGTGTGAGAGCGGTAGCAGAGCGCTACGTTACGTCAGCTGCTGAGCGCCGGTGTTACACCATATTCTGTGACTATCGTATATTGTGACCATAGGGGGCGCTGTTGCATTTTTACATCATACTTTGCAATAACTGATTAACACTGTCGTATTCTGTTACGTCTATATTTCCATCATAATCATGATTTTGGTGGGCAGCTGTTAATTTTTAATTTTTTGGAGGAATGAGGCTGACTCTCCTTCCTCCAAAGAATAAAAAGTAAAATCTGATCACTAATATCATGACTATTATGAAAATATAGATGGTAACAGAATATGATAGTGTTAATCAAATATTTATTTATAAAATTTATTCATTTTAAAATACAATACAAACAATCCCATAAACGATAAGAATACAAAATGTAAAAAAAAGAAAGGTAGCAGAAAAAAGAAAAAAATCTTATCTGCTCCTTTTTTCAAACAATTAGTTCAAACAGTAATAAAGTAACAGAACAAAATGAATAACTATTTCTAATTTTTCTAACTCTAATACATTACACATTAAAGCTACACTATGTAACTTTGTAGTGCAGTCTGTAACTTCTAACAATATATTTTTAACATATTTCTTCACTTTGTCACTATCTACTGACAGACTGGTGTTAGACAAAGTAATCTCTGAAAAAAACTATAGTCCCCTTGCTTCTCTATCAGCATTTATAAAAACACTAAAAACACAGAGTGACCCGTCCTTAACCAGCCAATAAAAACAGAGTTTGTAACCAGCCAATAAAAACAGAGCTTGAATTTGAATCAGCCAATAAAAACAGAGCTTGAATTTGAATCAGCCAATAAAAACAGAGCTTGAATTTGAATTTCAGCAGAGCCTCCCCCTCAGAGCCATATATGGCTCTGAGGGATCAGAATGCTTTGCCTGTTGAAAATTGTTCTAAGTTCTGCACTCTACAGAAAGTTACACATAGCACCTTTAAGCTACTTCATATAATATATTTTTAATATGGCAAAGTATGGTGTAAAAATGCAACAGCGCCCCCTATGGTCACAATATACGATGGCCACAGAATATGGTGTAACACCGGCCGAGGCCACCCGCCGGGGCAGCCCCGCTCACGCGGGACCCCGACGGGCACCACAGCCTGGGAGATCCGCGGAAAGTGCCCGACGCACGTCCAGAGTCGCCCCGCCCGCCGCGCCACAACCGCAATGCCGGCCCGCCTTCGTGCCGGGTGCGGACACCGCGCTAGGCTAGGTGCCGCTTGTCCTGTCGCCTAAATCTCTGTTGGAAGAAAAAAAATCAGCGGTGCTTGTAGTCCGATAACATTTTCAGCTTGTGTGGAAGGTGGTGGTGGTGGTGTTTTTTTTTTTCCGGGTGTGGTGGTTATTTTGTAATCAATGCCTCCAGCAGAATGCTTCGTTGCTAGCCTAATGCTAGGTGCTAGTCGCTTGTGCTAGCCCAGGGGTCTGCAACCTGCGGCTCTGGAGCCACATGTGGTTCTTTGGTCCCTCTGCAGCGGCTCTTTCAAACTTTGATCAAAACTAACATAAAACTGAATTGTATTGGTTGTTTTACAAACTACAAAAAAGTACTAGTTTTAGCTGTTTTCCTATCATTTATTTTGAAAATAACTTTTTATTTATTTATATAATTATTTTTTGCATAATTTAAAAAATCACATAGGTGAACACACTTCATATTTTTTTAATTAAAAAAGCTATTTTCCCCTCTTTACAAGAATCTGGTCTTTTCATTGGTCTTAAATTGTAAAATTTGTTTTTGTAAAAACAAATTTGTAAAATTGTAATTTGTAAAATTGTTTAATGTTTTAGTTTTAGTTTTAGAGTTGGTGTAAATTTTCATACTCTTATACCACTATGCAAAAACTCAGGACAGTGTTAGTTTTACTATTTTATGCTTATGTCTATTATTATATGTTTCAGTGTTTCAATGTTTAGATGTTTACTGTTGCACCGAGGGACTGAGAGAAACGCAATTTCGGTCCTGTGTATGTCCTGTACAGTACATATTGCAGATCTGACAATAAAGTTGACTTTGACTTTGACTAAAATGTTATATCAATAAATGTTAAAAATCATTAGGTATTTTTAGCTTTATAATGTCACCCCTACTGACCACAAAAGTCTCCTCCAACAAACCTAAAGTGGCCCAAGGGCCACCAGTTGATGATCACAGTTGTAGCAAGTTGTTAGGCTCTGGACACATTGAATTTAGTGAATGAAGGTTTAAAAATGGCTCTTTTGATCATAAAGGTTGCAGACCCCTGTGCTAGCCGCTTGTCCTGTCGCCTAAACTCTGTTGGAGGGAGAGAAAAAAATCTGCGGTGCTTGTAGTCCGATAACATTTTCAGCTTGTGTGGAAGGTGGTGGGTTTTTTTTCGGGGGTGGTGGTTATGCCTCCATATAGCAGAATGCTTTGTTGCTAACGCTAGGTCCTAGCCTGAAACTCCAGTGGCGCGAGGGAAAAAACAACCCGCTTGCGTTGGAAAAGCTAGCTAGCTGCCAGGGCTGACTGCGTTGTCCGGTAAGAAAATATGATAGACTGTTGCATTAACGTTGTGTGGTAGCGGCAAATTTTAACCCACTGAGCTAATCACTGTGTGAGCTGTTGATGAAGCCAGTTTTCTTGTGCTGCTTACAGGTGACATTAGGGCTGTGCGATATGACGATATATATCGTGGGGACTAGGGCTGTGCGATATGACGATATATATCTTGGGGACGATAGAAACGTGTCTATCGTGCTACTTTCCTTCTATCGTCTCTATCATGATAAATAAGAAAAAAAAAATAACTGTCGCAAAGAAGCTTCATATGGGGTTCTAGTGTCGTAGTTAGCTCCGCCCTTTGGCTCCGCCTATTGGAAGTCTCCCCCCGCGCGTCAGCGCCCACTGAAAACCTTTTAGTCCACGCCCACCTACCGGATGGGCCCACCCCTCGGGTCGATAAAAACCCTCGACCGGGGTGAATCAATCTCTTCTTCATTCAGCCCGAATGAGAACCTTAACAAAATTTTTTTAGAATTATCTTCATTTTTTCCATCAAGATACTCAAGATGGCAAAGACCTGTCCAAAGTGCTCCACTGGGTTAATTTGCAGCTTAGACAAACACAACGTCTGCGAAGGGTGCCTGGGAGCCGAACACGAGGTCCTGGACAACGACTACCCCTCCTGCGCCTCGCTACCAAGCAGCGAGAGGGAAAGACGGGCAGAACTGTTCAGCCCAATCGGCGAAGACGAATGGGCTCTCCGGGACCGGACACCATTGGACAAACCGGTCGACCTCGAGGTGGTCACAGCCCCGGGGGAAGCGAATGGAGCTCAAGAAGCCGTTCCCATCCTCTTGGAGAGCGAGGCCTCGGACGAGGACCACATGAGCGAATGCTCGGAGGTCCCCTCCCAGCCCCGCCGGCCAGACCCCTCTCTCTCAGAAACGAGCTCCCTAATGAACGACCTGCCCGCCATCATACACGAGGCGGCCGTGCTGAAGGGACTGTCGGTTCCTACCCCTTCACCGCCCAGGCAAAACGACCTGGCGGGCTTGAGGTATGGCACCACGTCGCAACGACGCCCAGACCCAGTCTGGCCTCGTTTCCCGGCGGTGACAGAGCTCAGGGACAAAGCGGCGGAGGACCCCGCAAAGTTCAAGGCCCCAGTGACCGCCTTCACGGGAATCACGAGGGTCGAGGGCTTCACAGACAAGGCCTTCCCAAGAGTGCCCCCTTTGGAACAGAGCCTCTCTGAAGTGTTCGAGGCAAAATCCGCCAGGGTGGACCACAGGCCCATCCCCGCCGGGCGCCACGACCAGACGGTTCTTCAAATAACCGACCGCGCACACCAGCTAGCAGCCCAGGCGGGGGCAGCTAGCAACAACACAGCTCTCCTCGCCTATCAGATCTCCAAGCTGGCGCAAGACCCGAGACTGCCCGAGGATCTAGCAAGCGTGGTGGGGAAGGCGGCAGACGTCATCCTGAACCTCAGCGCCGCTTCCACGGTGTGCTGGGCGCGCGTGGGGATCGCAATGCAGATGGTGCACAGAACCACGTGGCTGAGACACGCACCATCCATGCCCGAAAAACTACAGAAAGAGCTCCTAGAAGGACCCGTGTCCTCTGAAGAACTTTTTGGCTCGAACCTGAAAGAACTTGTGGACACGTGCAAAAAGAAGGAAGAAGTCGCTGAGACGGTGAGGAGCTTCATCTCCACGCACCCACCATCTCGAAAGCCAGACGGGGGAAAAGACCGCCGGGACCAGAAGCAGCCATCGTCTGCAGCGGGACCGCGACAACAGCAGCCGGCCTTCAAACAGAAGCAGCAGAAGCAGCAGCAGCGACCGTGGGACGGTGAGCAACACGCTCCACGAGGCCGAGGCGGCTACCAAGGCCGAGGCGGCTACCAGGGCCGAGGCGGCTACCAGGGCCGGGGGGGCTACCAGGGCCGAGGCGGCCAGAAGCAAAACCCCTACAGCCGACCGCCTCAGCAGAAATGACTCGTTGAGGGAAGGGTGTGTAAAATCAATAAAGAGCAAAATGTTTCGAATAATGTTTTCTCTCATGCTTCGGGCTTGTCTGTCGGGCCGTATAACCCGTCAGCCGCACGAATACACATGCTTCCCACCACAGTAAAGCTAACCACGAGTAAAGAGATCTCAAACAAGGTAACAATTAAAAAATGTTGCATGCTTGGTGAACTCGCTAATTTTAACACTGAACCGGGTAATGAAACCCGTCCGCTGCTAAAAATAAACGACGCCGGTACAACCACGAGGCTAACCGGCAGGGGTCACAAAAAGCTAGCTAAACAACCAGACGCCATGTTTGACGCCATGTTGGCTACACCTCGTGACATGCAGTCGACGCGGGGTCAATCCCACAGCGCACTGCTCAATGTCACGTCACGTGACGCGAGCCCGGCTCACGCTCAGGCTGCCGGGGCTACGCCTCAACAAACGTTTAACTGGCGTTCCACGTACATGAGTGGCGCCACCTCTCTGCAAAGCCCCGATCGAGGTAAGAAAAGAAAAGCCACTCAATTTAACCAAACACCGCCCGCCAAAAGACGAACGGCGTCCAACGGGAGCACCGCTTCAACAGAGCGAGCGCTCCCCGGGTCAGCGAGCGCGTTGACGTTGGACGCAATGTCACGTCACGCCTCTGTCGCATCGGTCCGCCCCTTTTCGGGCGGGGCCCCCGTGGGTTACCATGGTAACGGAGGGAGGCTCCAACGACGGGCTGACGCACATGATGCGCTCGAGACAGCAAGATCTCGCGCTGCCACTGGGCAGAAGATACCAGCAGTGGCAGCAAAAATGCAGTTTAGACAGGTGGCTGTCAAAAATCATAAGAAAGGGTTATGCACTCCAGTTTGCTGCAAAACCCCCACCTTTCAAGGGAATACTGGAAACAGTATTGTCAGACAAAAATCAAAACGCCTCCCTACTGTCAGAAATTCAAGAAATGCTGTCGAAGGGAGTGATTTCCAAGGTGGCAGAAGGAGACCAGAACAAAGGGTTCTACTCCCGGTATTTTCTTGTGCCCAAGAAAAAGGGAGGGACGAGACCAGTCCTAGATCTGTCGATCTTCAACAGATCGATCCTAGTGAGAGGTTTTCACATGCTCACGATAAAACAGCTACTGAGGAATGTGCACAAGGGAGACTGGTTCACATCCCTCGATCTGAAAGATGCTTACTGGCACGTGAGTATCATCCCACAACACAGGAAATACCTGAGGTTTTCCTTCCAGGGGAACCAGTTCGAATTCAAAAGGCTGGTCTTCGGCTACTCGTTGGCTCCCAGAACTTTTTCAAAGTGTGTGGAAACAGCGATACGCCCACTTCGCTCAGCAGGGATGCGGATCCTGTTTTATCTGGACGACCTGCTCCTTTTAAGCAGGTCACGAGAGGAAGCAGTAATCCAGACCAGGGTTCTAGCAGAACACCTACTGGACCTGGGATTTGCTGTAAACTGGATGAAAAGTTCAGTAATCCCAGCTCAATCCATCGTCTACCTGGGAGTGAAGCTGGATTCACGCTCAATGAGAGCACGCCTGTCAGAGCAGAGGGCAGCCGATCTGACAGCACAGCTGAAGCGCGTCCAACCAGGGAAGGTGGTGACGGCGGCAGCAGTGATGCGCCTTCTGGGCCTGATGGCAGCCGCTCATGTGGTATTAAATTTAGGTTTATTACACATGAGAACGACCCAGCGTTGGTTTACCAACCTGCGTGTGGACCCAGTGCACCAAAAACGCAGGATGGTGCTGGTTCCACCATCCGTGGGACCAGACCTGCGTTTCTGGGGAAACACCCACATCCTGAGGGAGGGTGTCTCCATGATCACACCTACGTCTCACATCCCAGTTTTCACAGACGCGTCTCTGATGGGATGGGGGGGGGGGACGTGCCTTTCCCAATCGGTGGGAGGGGAGTGGCCGAGCCACACCCACCTCCACATAAACGTTCTGGAGCTGATGACAGTCCAGAAGGTTTTAGAACATTTTATTCTACTAGTTCAGCAGCGACATGTACTGGTGCACACCGACAACCAGGTGGCAGCAGCGTACATAAATCGCCAGGGCGGGTCTCGCTCAGCTCAGCTGCTGCGCGTGGCCAGGCGGCTACTCCTGTGGGCCCAGCAGAACCTGCTCTCCTTGAGAGCAGTGTACATCCCAGGAGTGCTGAACGTGGGAGCGGACATCATGTCGAGAGGGGGACCACGTCAGGGAGACTGGTCTCTCCACTCGGACTTAATAAATCAGATTTGGGCCAGATTCGGTCGTGCAGAAATAGACCTTTTTGCAGCCCGAAGCAACAGGAAGTGTGCACTCTGGTGCTCACTGAACCCAAAGGACGACCCCCCTTTGGGGGTGGACGCTTTTGCGCTCAGATGGTGGCCAGAAAAGAAGCTTTACGCTTTTCCACCAGTCCCTCTCATTCCAAGAGTACTAGGACAAGTTCGGGAGGAGAAACTATCTCTCATCCTAGTGGCTCCAGAGCGCAAATATGCACCCTGGTTCCCGGACCTGCAGCAGCTGGTAGTGGACAACCCCCTACAGCTGCCGTGGAGGGAGGATGCTCTCCTCCAAGCGGGAGGGGCGATCAGGCATTTCCCAGAAATAGGCCAGCGCCTTTGGGCCTGGAAGCTGAGCGGTGCCGACTAACGAACTAATGCCCCTTTTCCACTTGGTGGCCCGGGTCGGATGTGACGTCATATTTGCGTGCCAAGCGCGCGTTGGAGAGCGTTTCCACCTCACAGATGCGCGGCGCCGCGCCAAGATTCCGGACTCATCTCAGAGCAGGTCCCAGGCCGGCTGGCCCCGTACCGTGGGTTGGAGGCTGGACTGAGTTTGAGGAAGTGGCTGCCGCGAGGGAACAAACACCGAAGGACTTTACAAGATTAACACGGTAAAAACAATTATTTGTATTTAAAATTACAGCAAACATGTGTCTTAAGCCGAACTATTCCTTAATAATTTCACGTTGTTGTCAAAACGGCAGGATTTAAAAAAGTAGTTTCGCCACGTGCACGCGCGCGCCCGCGCGCGCACGTGAGCCGTCTTTATTTCTATAATGTAGCTAAATAAACGCTTTAAAAAATATATTTCATATCTGACGTTATATCAAGAGGGTGCTTGAGCTTAACAGTTCCTTAATAATTTCACGTTGTGGTCAAATCAGCTGGATTTAACAAAGTAGGTCGACACGTGCACATCACATGCACGCGCGGGTGGGGTCGATCGGCGTTCTTTCTTTTAAATGTAGCTAAATAAAAGCTTAAAACATATATTTCATAGCTGGCTTTATACCACGAGGGTTCCTCAGGTTAACAAGTCCTTAATGTCACGTTGTGGTCAAATCTGCTGGATTTAAATTGATTTGTTTTGACTAATTCCAAACCTGTTACATGTGCTACGAAAATAAATTATTAAAAAATCGAATTTTAATTCAAATAACTCCAACAGCTTACAGTATGCACATAAACATGTAGTGATTACACTCTGTTGGTTTGAAAAATATCTGTTTTGTGGTTTCTGAGATATAAGATATAATGTGTTAAATACTAGTAGAAAAAAAACAAGCCAGGTCGACACACTTATGTCTATAAAAAATCGAATTTTAATTCAAATAACTTCAACAGCTTACAGTGTGTATATAAACATGTAGTGATTACACTGTGTTGGTTTGAAAAATATCTGCTTTGTGGTTTCTGATATATTTGATATATGTATATATATCTTATAAAATATATCTACATATAAAACTGTTTCTAGACTGAATTACCGGTAACCATGTTTTTCTTTTTTTACAGTTAAGACGAAGAAGTCAACACCAGAATTTATCAACTTTTGTCTTCTGGAGGAAGCACATGAGACAACAAGAAAAAAATCATTTAGGTGTATGCAGTATTTATTTTTGTGCTTTTTTCACTTCTTAGTTTTCATAATAAACTTTTTTTTCTTAAGTGGTCTCATTGAACAATAATTTCCTAAACATATTTTACAATGTTAAGTGTGTACAGTATAGTGTTTGTTTAAAAACATACTGGAAGTTAAGAATATTTTCCATTTGCATTTGACCTTTAAAGAATCATAAGAAAAAAGATTATTAGATTTGAACAGCCATCCATCCATCCATCCTTCCTGATGTCGGGTCGTGGTGCAGCAGCTTTTCCAAGGATGCACAGACGTCGCCATCAACACCGATGAAGCTGTTCTTGGATGCCTAAACGAGTTTCCTGATCAACAAACATTTAATTATTAATACTTTGTTTTTACGTTTAAAGAAACATGCTTTTAATGTTTAACGGACAGTTTAAACCAAATTATCCTTTTGCATTTGACTTTGAATTATCCCTGACAAAATATTACCGTTTAAATTTAATGAAATACAAACATTTAATATTACAGGGCCAATTCAAACCTAATTAATTCCTAATCTGTACCTTACTGTAAAAATAGTTTAACTGATTACAGGGCAGTGCGATTGATGTGTTAAGCAATGTTAACAGGATCCTTGTGCATATATGAGAATAATCTTTATTATAAAGAAACAAAATGGAAAACACATGGGTTTAAAACAAGCTGAAAAGTCTATAAAGTAATATTAGAGCATTAAATAGCTCAAGGGACATTACCGCCAACAGGTGGTGAGACAAGGTCTTGCAGGGTGTTCTTCTTCTAACGTTTAGTGGTGGCTAGTAAATAGCTTGAGGTAACACTACCGCCACCACGTGGTAGGACGAGTGAGATTCTACACCCCGCCCACAGAAGGGCTGCAGTAAGTGAATGGAAACAAACCTACATGTGAGCCGAGCCGAACTGAACCAGACCGGACCAGACTGAGCCGCTCTGGGCCGAGCAAGTGGAAAAGGGGCATTAGGCCTCACCCCAGCCGTGGTCCGGACGATTCAGGACGCCCGCGCCCCAGCCACAACTACGCTTTACGCGTCTAAGTGGGTGGCTTTTCAGCGGTGGTGCGGGGACAGAGGCATCGAGGCCACAACATGTGACATTGGCTCTGTCCTGGTTTTTCTGCAACTGCTGTTGGAGAGAAATCTAGCCTTTAGCACGATAAAAGTGTATGCGGCGGCCATTTCATCATGCCACGAGTGTTTTGCTGACAGGACGTTGTTCAATCACTTTCTGATGAAACGTTTCCTGAGGGGCGTTAGACGCCTTAGACCCTTGAAGCGTGACATCACTCCTCAGTGGGATCTAGCACTAGTTCTGGGCGCTTTAACCAGAGCCCCCTTCGAACCCTTAGAGGAGGTGTCAATGAAGTTTTTGTCCGTAAAAACTGCTCTTTTGCTGGCACTTACGTCGGCAAAGAGGGTGAGTGACCTCTGTGCACTCTCCATAGCTCCCTCCTGTTTACAAATTAAACCTGATGGCAGCTCAGCGACTTTGAGGCCCAATCCGGCTTTTATCCCAAAGTCGCTCACCAGCAGTTTTAAATCTCGGACAATAACTCTGAGTGGTTTCCATCTCCCTCCTCATGCTTCAGAGGAGGAAGCCAGGTCACACATGCTGTGCCCAATTAGGGCTCTCAGAGCTTATCTGGCACGCACAACGGGGGTACGCCGCTCTCAAAGTTTGTTTGTCCATTTTAGGGACAACTCAGCGGGTCGTGCTCTGTCCTCTCAGCGCCTCTCTCACTGGCTGTGTGAAGCCATATCAGAGGCCTACAAAGCTGAGGGGAAGGAGCCTCCTGCGTCTCTGCGAGCTCATTCGACGAGAGCTATGGCTTCGTCTGCAGCTCTGCACGGGAGGATGTCGGTCAGCAACATCTGTCAGGCCGCAGCTTGGAGCTCGTCCTGTTCTTTTACCCGTTTTTATCTACGGGATTGTAGAATATTGACTATGCACACAGTAATATTGAGCCTTCACAGCTGCCGTAGTTCTGGGGAATTCCGGGTCTGCGCATACGCACCTGGCTGTTGGGTTAACGCTTGGGCATGAGGCAGGTTCAGACCCGTTACTGCTCTGTATGATAACAGCGTTATCAGTTATTAAAGCAAGTTGTCATCTACTTCAACTCGAGTGCTTATTATCACAACACTCAACAGGGATATTTCTACTTTTTCAATGACTCATTCAGTTCTGGGAGTCCTGGATAAGTAGTGGGAGTGCACATCCTAATGTTTAACTGTTCCTCTGTACATAGTTCATGCAACAGTTGACTTTGCACTAATTTTTGTTTCAACTCAGGGAGCGTTCCTCTCCTTGACTATGTGCAAAACAAAAAACAAAAAAAAAAAAAAACACAACAACAAACAATATCTTTCAGTGTTGTGGCTTGCTGCACAGCAGCAGTGCACGTCTGGAGGTTGTTTAAAGGCCTGCAGGCCTTCCTCCAGCCCACCACCTGCCTTTCCTCTTGCATGAGGAAGGACGTGCTTATTGGAAATGGGAGAGCAGATGCTCCTCATTGGTGGGATCCAGCGTGGCATGGACTATTTCCTGCTACGCCCTTTATTCCAATAGGCGGAGCCAAAGGGCGGAGCTAACTACGACACTAGAACGTTGGTTACGTACCGTAACCCCAGATTCTATGAGTAGTTAGCGGAGCCCTTTGGCTATTGGGCCACGCTGTTTCCAAATGGCTGAATGAATTAGCTATATTTGGAGATAGATTCACCCCGGTCGAGGGGTTTTATCGACCCGAGGGGTGGGCCCATCCGGTAGGTGGGCGTGGACTAAAAGGTTTTCAGTGGGCGCTGACGCGCGGGGGGGAGACTTCCAATAGGCGGAGCCAAAGGGCTCCGCTAACTACTCATAGAATCTGGGGTTACGGTACGTAACCAACGTTTTTAGTTTATGTTTACTGCGTGAATGCTTATGAAACATTCACATTTTTCTTCCATATTTTTCAGCATCTTTCTCGTTCCACAATATTTGTACTATTTCAACAAATCATAAATAAAAAATTCGGCTCTTTCACAGGACTGCAACTTTTTTTATTATTATTATTTTTATTTAGCCTTTTCTGCCACTTTTTTTCTCATAGAAAATTAATTTAGCTCATTTTACATCCTTCAAATGTTTTCAGATAAATTTTAGTTTTTCCGTGGTATTTTCTGCTACTTTAGCCTGGATGGAGCCTTTTCCATGTGGTGGAATGAAATTGTGTACACAGTGTCCCACACTACACTACATACAAGAAAAGTATAAAATGTAAAAGAAAAACAGTATTAAGATGATATGAACTAAGAAAAACGTTAAACAAAAAATACGGTAAGCACTAATAGTACAAAAACAATACGCTTTTTTATGCTAATTTCAGCTTTTTTCTGCTAGTTTCAGCTTTTTCTGTTATTTCAGCTACTATTCAGCTCATTTTAGCTCATCTAGCTCAGGGGGAGTGGGTGGGGTAGTGGTTAGAGATAGTGGCCTGTGATCGTAAGATCGCCGGTTAAAGCCCCAGTACCAACATAAAAAAATGTGGCTGGAAAAAGTGACACCCACACCTGCCTCCACCTTCATTCGCCCCACTCTGGGCCCGCAAGGCCCTTAACCCCCACCATCTGCTCCCTAAACAGGTCTCTCTAGAAAACGAGTTCTCACTACCTGGATAAATTAATTCAACCCTTATTGGCAACATGATTATAGTGGATGTGTTTTTTAATTGCCATGGCAACCCAACGCTAGCCGCGTTGAGCCACGGGGACTCATTTACTGTCTCACTCACACCCAGGGTCAATTTAGAGTTACTAATCAGCCTAACATGCATGTTTTTGGACCGTGGGAATAATATGTGGAAATAAAGGTTAAATGAAAAAAAAAAAATCCACATTTTTAGCTCTTTTTCACTCCTTCCACTTGCTTCGGTTAGTTTAAGCTGATATTTGCCTATTCAGCTACTTTTCCGCTATTTTGCTAAATTCAGCTTTTTAAACCTAATTTCTTTTTTTGCGCTCATTTCGGCTTATTTAAACCTATTAGCAAATATGTGTGACCAGAAGGTGGAGCTCTAGCTCCTTTAAGTTATACACCAGAACAGACTTTTGCAAATTTACAATATTGATTAAAACAATTTCATTAAAAACTATTCTTTTAGAACCAAGGTTTCCAGTCTACAACCCGGTCCCTGTAAAGCAGTTCCTTCCTTAAAAGCAAGGATTCAAGTCCACAACTTGGTCCTTGTCAAACAGTTCTTTCCTTAAAAGCAAGGATTCAAGTCCACCACTCGGTCCCTGACAAGAAAGGAAGACTAAAAAAATAAGGAAAAACACTTTTGAACCATGGACCCAGTTGTTGCCGTCGTCCAGTTCCAGTTCCATGCCCCTTTCAACGGAGTCAGAGAAGCAATGCCCTGCCCACAACCTGCCCATCCAGTACAGTTGTTGAAAGCGGCCCAAACACACTGGAAAGACAGGACAAGACAAGATAGCAGAGCGTCCCCAGCGCTGCAGCTCCAAGCAGTAAAATCAGGTGCCTGAAACAGAAA
>JBBPBX010008136.1:0-63307 GCA_038048925.1 Garcialebias charrua
GATTGGCATTGACACTGCCCACCTTCTCTTTCCAGAGGAGGGCAACAGTAAAGCTTTGTCGAAAAGTGCTTCAGAGTTACCACGGCAGATTAATGCCCTCTCCTCTTTCTTCACGAGCACAGGCCAGTTTGTGTGTTAGATGTGAGTGTGTGTCGGGAGGGGGTGGCTTTTGGGTTTAATTTACAATCTGTGGCTGTTTGTGTTCCAGCTCTTTGAGCGTGTGTAAGGTATCTCTGCCATCAACTTTGCTTCACCGAGCTCTGTTTTGTTGGCCTCCAGAACAAAACGGGCCACACTTCACCCCATGCAGATCAGCTCACCCCGAGCTTATCACAGCACAACGTTTACAGAGGTTTACAGAGGTTTACAGAGGTGCAGCATGTTGGAGATCTCAGCCTGCTTCCAACATCTTCCCATCAACATTTATAATCATTCCTGCTGCAGTTTTTCCCCTTCAAATCACAGACTCCTTTCCTTCCTGTCTCCACCCTAGTTGAGCAATAAAAGATAAGATGAACAAGTCGAGTTTTCATATTTTCATGCGTGTAACTTTTTCTTTTCCACGCTTCAGCACTTTAGAAAATATTTGCCCTTAGCCCTACTTTCTCTTGCAGAGTTTCTTGTAAAGCTCAGGCAGAGTTGGCACAGACATGCTTGTATATTAATTCTCGAGTGAAGGATAAATAGAAACCGTTATGAATTCTACAGCTGGGAGTGGTGGCGCAGAGGTTAAGAAGGTGAGCTTGTGATCGGAAGGTCGCCGGTTCAAGCCCCGGTACCGACAACATCAAAGATGTGGGTGGGATAAGTGAAGCGGTCACACTTGTCTCCACCCTCATCTGCCCCACTCTGGGCCCTTGAGCAAGGCCCTTAACCCACACCATCTGCTCCCCCGGGAACCCTAGATATCAGCTCTCTGCTCCACACAGAGGGCTGTGGTTGCTCGGTGGTCTGTGGTTGTGTCAGGAAGGGCATCCGGCGTAAAAACAACTGCCAAATCTTCGTGCGACCAGTTCGCTGTGCGCCCTAACGCAGGGAAAAAGCCGAAAGAAGAAGGAAAAAATGAATTCTACAGCTCAAACCTAAATGAAAAAAAAAAAAAGTGTGCTGGTATAAAATATTGTATATGCTGACTCAGCATTCACAAAATGACTTCCTGTTTATTTTCCTGTAATTCATTTATTTTTTTTTGCTTTCTGCTAATACTTTTCAAAGTATTTACATTTTAAATACAATCTTTTCCCATAGAAAACCACAGAAATCTTTTCAGCTCCTTAAAATATTCTCTTCAAAATCTGCTTAAGACATTTCTGTCTTGTGTTCTTTTTAGTAGTAACAGTTCTACTTTTAGCCAGTTTTTCCCTTTAAATTGTTAGCTGGCTTTTTAGTAGCTTTTAGCAAGCTTTTTGCTACAATAGCTACCATATCCAATATACATGTCATTGTCGATTTTTTTAACTTTATTTACCCAACCGAGGTCTGTCTGCCTGTTTTGTATATAATGTATATAGAAATCTGTCATATCCTGTTGGCTTTTGAACTGTCAACATCTGTTTACTGTGATTGTAGTTTTCTTTATTTTCTTTTTGATAAGTGCAAATGCCTATTGCCAATGTGACGTGTGCTGCTGACCACTTGACCAGGTCACCCTTGTAAAAGAGATCTCGATCTCAATGGGCTCTACCTGGTTAAATAAAGGTGATTGATTGATTGATTGATTGATTGATTGATTCGGCTGCTTTTAGTAAGTCTTGCTTACCTTGGCTTCTAGCTTTTGCTACTTGTCAGTTCCCTTTTCAGTCAGTACACTCGGTGCAACACATTGACTATGGGAATTGCGCCGCCGCGCGGTTCACTTGAAGTAATACAATCACGCCTTGAACAAGGCATGTGGGCGTCAGAGTCAGCAATGAGGCCCCACCCTCTTTGCATAAAAGGGGCAGACGCCCCACCTTCATTCTCTTTTGCCCTTCACCTCGCTTACACCTGAACTTTGTGGTACTCTCTGTGACTACATCGCTCAACTGGAGGTGAGCTCGCTCCCTGCCCTGGGCGCAACAGAGAAATTTCCTGCATACAACTGGGTTAGCGAAAGCTAGCCCAGTACCGTTTTATTTAACCTCAAGGTTTTTTCTTCTGCTCTCTTCGCAGCTCTGCTCTACGACGCTAACTGCGTCACACTACCTGTAGCTAACGAAGCTAGCAGGCTAGCCGACGAGAGCGGCTCGACGAGAGGACGTCTTCGGACCGCGTTAGCAGACAGCTAACGAGCTACAACCCTTCTCAGCCATGGCTCCCGAGAAGGGAAAGAGAAAGTAAAAAAATTCCAAGAAGACCAGCAGGCCAACGAGCCCCGGCTCCCGAGCCTGCCCCAGCGGTTGCGGCTACTCCCTTTTGGTGGTGGACACCCACGAGGCCTGTCCGGTTTGCCTGGGGATGTTGCACGCTAAAATAGCGCTGGATTCCCCCAAGTCCTGCCCTCANAAAAAATTTGAAGAAGACCAGCAGGCCAACAAGCCCCGGCTCCTGAGCCTGCTCCAGCGGTTGCGACTACTCCCTTTTGGCGGCGGACACTCACGAGGCCTGTCCGGTTTTCCTGGGGATGTTGCACGCTAAAAGAGTGCTGCATTCCCCCGAGTCCTGCCCTCAATGCAGCCAGATATGTGAGGCCGTGAGACAACGACGCATGGACATCGTGGTCAAAGCCATGGCCGGTTCCACGGCGGCGCGAGAACCAGACCTCACTGAGGTGCTAACTCCCACCACTGGAGGACAGCGGCCACGCTGACTGGGGGGACAGCATGGACATGGTGGCCCCCGTGGGGGACTCCACCGCCGAGTTTGACACAAGGGACTTGTTACGCGTTGACAAGCTCTCGCTAACAGCCTCGGGCGAGATAACGGACGACGAAGCTGAAAACGAGAACAAAGGAGAAGACAAGGACTTCTCCCAGAACCCAACGACAGCTCCAGAGACTGATGTCTCTGTCCCCGCTCTGTTCGAGTTGTGTCGCAGAGCGGCGGACACGCTGCAGATCAACTGGCCAGAACCCCCCCACCCCCCGACAACAGGTAACGATGTTGGCGGGGATCTACTTCTTCGCCAAGCAGCAGTCGGCCATGAGGCACAGGATGCCGATTTTTCCCGACTTCCAGAGGGAGCTGACTCGCACCTGGGCTGAACCCAGGGCTCCAATGACTTTGCCTCTCTCCCAGTTCCTCGACGTTGATGGCATGGAGGCTGCAGGAATGGCCAACATCCCACAGATGGAGGACACGCTGGTGGCCCACTTAGCCCCCAGAACATCGGGCTCCAGGCCAACTCTGCCCAGCAAGGCCTGCCGCGTCTCAGCCTCGCAGCTCAAGAAATGTTACCGGGCTCAAGGCCTCGCGGTCCGCGCCATGAACGCTTCGGCCATGATGCAGGCCTACTTGGCAGAAAAGCTACAGGAGCTCCAGCAGATCTCCAACAAGAAGAAGACAGCCGAGGTCCTGGAGGAAGCCTGCAAGGCGACAGACTTTGTCCTCCGCCTGATGGGGACAACGGCCATCGCTCAGGGGAGAAGTTTAGCCGAGATTGTCATCGCTCAACACCATTTGTGGCTAACCTTGACGGACCTGCCGGAGGGCCAGCGGAGCCCATTCCTCCACCACCTGATCGAGCCCATGGGGCTCTTCGGAAAAGCCCTGGAACGAATCCAGAGTAGGCTAGAACAAAGGCGGAAACAGGCTGAAATTCGCGTGAGTGGATGCCGAGAAAAACGTTTGTGCCTCCCAGAGACGCCAGTGGAAACAGGGGAGCGCAGCCTCGACACCGCTCAGCCACATGCCGCCCCTAGCAAAAGAGGCCAGCACTCGACGTAGAGCAGTGGCCGAGACCGGCAACAGGACCGCCCCAGACTAGCCAGGCCTGGGAGAGGAACAGGTTCGTTCCTTGCCAGGCGGCTCCACCAAGGTCATCCTCGATGAACCGGGACCGAAGGTAGAAGTCGGCCTGACGCAACAGGACCGCGTTGCAATTTTACAGGTTCTCCCACCCACGTGGAAGAATGGGAAACCGAACTTTTGAATCCAGAATTTATGTGTGAAATGCAGCAAAAAGCTGGTGAAAATTGTGTGTGCACAAAACATAACTCAGCTGTGTGTAACAAAGACTATTTGCTCTTTAAAACACAAAAATAACGTTTCAAATGCACATCATGCACTATGTCTTGACTAAAAAAAAACAACAACAACACAGCACCATTTTTATGAAAACAGTGTCAATAAAGGGACTGGGTCATCACCCCTCCTCCCTCATGAGGCACCAATTGTCAGGACAGACAATGAGCCCTGGCAGGAGGCCAGGAGTCTGTTTGCTACAGGTAGACTCTTTGGCTGCTGCTGGCGGACAGGTCAGCTCGTCAAAGGGCGAGCGGGTGGGGGCCACTCTCCCCCCTCCCGCCCCCTTGACACACATATCCCAGAATACACATGCCTTGCTTACAGGCTGGGCGCACACGCTCAGGCCTGGAGTACATGTGGTCCAAGCACGTGGGTCATGTCCACTGTCAGTCGGGGCCTCCGGCTGCAGTTCCACAAGTGGCCACCTCCTTTCACGTGGGTGCTTGTTTCCACCATAAGCCCAGACCGTGCCCACGTTCGGAGGGACGAGGTCTCCACAATGGTCAAAGTCAAATTCAACTTTATGTTACAGAAAGGAGTGATAAATGTTGTCCTAGCTCACGATGTGAACAAAGGCCATTACAGCAAATATTTTCTGGTGCCAAAATGGGACCAGGGCTTGCGGCCTATCCTATATCTCAGGAATCTGAACAAAAGGATAAAAACATACAAATTCAGGATGCTTACACTGCGACAGGTAATTCAGTCGGTAAGACCGAGAGATTACTTCTGCACAGTGGATCTCAAAAACGCATTTTTTCACATGAACATCCTGCCCCGACACAGAAAATATCTCTGCTTCACCTTCGAGGGCACGGCGTTCGAGTTTTGGCACTCCCTTTCGGATCAAAAACCGCCCCCAGATCATTCACGAAATGCTTGGACGCTGCCTTGACCCCACTGAGGGGTCAAGGGGTCAGAGTTCTGAATTATTTAGACGACCTGCTCATCCTTGGACACGACAGGGCCCAAGTGTAGTAGCACGCACAGACGGGGATGTCTCACCTGGAAGCTCTAGGTTTCGTTATAAACCTGGAAAAGAGCAATCTGACCCTATCTCAGATTACCGTATTTTGGGGAGTACAGGTCAACTCCATTTTGTACAGAGCAAGGCTCTCAGAGGCATAGGTTTCATCCCTCCACCTCTGCTTGGCATGTTTTCAGCTGGGCCAGAGAGTGTCCCTCAAACTGTGCCAGCGTCTCCTTGGCCTCCTGGCAGCAGCCATTGTCTGCGTGCCTCAGGCCTTATTAAAAATGCGCCCTCTACAAATATGGCTCAACAAATAAACGTATCCTGCCCCTCCCAGACGGACAGGGGGGGATACTGATCAACCCAGAGTGCATGAAGACTCTGGAGCCCTGGAGGGCCCCTTCAGTGTTCAGGACAGGTGTCACGCTGGGACGAGTGTTGTCTCGAGTACTGGTCACCACAGACGTATCAAAAACAGGATGGGGAGGTCTCTGTAGGAACCAGCACACCCAAGGGGTCTGGAAACAGCAGGAGGCAAAGCTCCACATAAACTTCCTGGAACTAAAAGCTATGTTTTTGTCCCTGAAGCACTTTTACAGGAAGGGGCTGGTTGCACAACAACATGTCCTGATAAAATCAGACAACAGGACTATGGTCTCCTATATGAACAGAGAAGGCGGGACAAGGTCCCAACCCCTCCTCAGGTTGACACACAAGTTGCTCATGTGGTGCAGCTCCTGGATATTGTCGCTGAGGGCGACCCACATCCCGGGCGAACTAAACCATGGGGCAAATGCCCTCTCAAGAGGGTCCCTCCTCACCTTAGAGTGGAGGTTGAACCCACGCATCGTGGACCAGATCTGGACATGATACGGGCGGGCATCCATAGATCTGTTTGCTTGCAGCAGCAATACGCACTGCGCTCTGTATCATTTGATAAGGGAGACAGACGCACCGTTGGGGACAGACGCCCTGGCGTACGAGTGGCTAGCGGGGAAGCTGTATTATGCGTTCCTCCCCATCCCCCTGATTAAGGCGACGCTGGAACGCGTACGCAGGGAAGCTCTCTCCCTGATACTGATAGCTCCCAGGTAGCCACAGAAACCATGGTTCCCAGAGGTGATCTCACTGTTGACGAGGACACCATGGCAGCTGCCACCCCCACAGGGACCTTCTGACCCAGGCCCACGGGCAGCTCCTTCACCCATGCCCAGAATTGTGGCAACTCTGGGCCTGGCCGCTGAAAGGAACTGGATGATGGCCTCCAGCCTGCCTGGTAATGTTATAAACACAGTACAGGGAGCAAGAGCTTAGTCCACTCAGATTCTCTACGCTCGCAAATGACGTGTTTTTGAGACCTGGTGTCTAGAGAGGAACATTATCTCATATTCCGGTGACCTGGTCCAGCTCCACACTTTTCTACAAGACCTACTAGAGAAGGGCCACTCTTTCTCCACCATTAAGGTCTTTTTGTCAGCCATCTCGGCATGCCATGAAGGCTGGGGAGGTAAATCACCTGGTGCCCACCCTCTCATGATACGGTTCATGAAGGGCATACTGAGGAAAAGGCCACCCAGAAGGACTCTGGCCCCTGACTGGGACCTACAGTTAGTCCTGGATGCTCTGTGTGGGCCTCCATTTGAGCCTCTTAGCAGCATTAAGATAGATTTGTTATCTCATAAAACTGCATTGCTCTTAGCTCTTTGCTCAGCTAAATGCGTGGGTGACCTCCACGCTTTATCTGTACACCCAATGTGTACAAGGTTTGCCCCAGACGAAACAAAGGTCACGTGACCCGGACCAATATGGACGCTTAAGATTTTGCTCTGCCCCAGGACTCTACTAAAAAAAAATCCAAGATGGCGCCTATTGTCACGGCTTGCTATCTAACCCGTCTCCTGAACTTTTTACTGCTGTTCGTGTTCTGCCTTTTTTTCATCGATGATGCATCCTCGCTTCTGGTCTATGATCGCTCAACTCTTCTAAGTCTCCAAGACTCGCTGATCAACACACCGACTACTGGCAAATATGGACATTTTAAGCCTCCTCCACCTCCACCTTTCTTGGCGTCCGTTCCAGCGTACCTACAACGCAACGCGACCACGTTGCCACGCAACAAGCGACGCAGAAGACGCGGAACGAGGGCAGGCGTGCTGGTGAGATTTAAAAAGTATCTCTCGTCTCACAACACGGCGACGGCTGATTTACCTCCTGAATTCAGCGTCTTTGATGTCCGTCGTTCTTTCGCTCGTCGCCATAGATGCCTTGTTGCTGTCAATCATGACGTCAGCGATCAGTATCCATCTTGTTCTCCCGTAAGGACAAAGAAGCGAGGCTGCGTTAAACAGAACCTCCGCCCGCTCGCTCGAGCTGAGAGTGACGTAACTGGCTGCGTTCCAACCCGTGCAGCACTGTTTAACGCCAGATCGATCACTAATAAAACTTTTATATTAAGTGATCTGATCTCAACTCATCGTCTGGATCTGTTTCTGATTACTGAAACCTGGCAGAAAACAGGAGACAACAGCTGCTTCTCTGAACTCCTCCCAAATGGCTACGCCCACCTGAGCGCACCGCGTGGGGCTGGAAGAGGGGGGGGCCCTGGCTGCAGTCTTCAATGAGGCGTTCAAATGCCGTTTGTTGCCTCAGAAAAACTATAACAGCTTTGAAATAATGGTTTTTGTGCTGGAATCTCCTAAACCTCTGCTGTGTGGCCTCTTTTATAGGCCTCCACAATACAATAAAGAATTTCTCAGTGAGTTTTCAGAACTACTGGCTGAGCTGACCTGCTGCCAAAATTTGACTCGCTGCTCTTTTGTGGAGATTTCAACGTGCACACCTGTTGCTCAAGTAATCAACTTGGATATGAGTTTCAGGACCTTCTGGACTCTTTTAACCTGTCGCAGTCTGTCTCGGGGGCCACCCACAGCCAGGGTCATACACTGGACCTAATTATCTCCCACGGCCTTCACATATCTGCTGTGGAGATCCTGGACACCTGTATTTCGGACCACTTTCCCATATTATTTGAATTTTCCACCCCTCTTGCATCGAAAGCTGTTCTCCCAGCACATCTCTGCCGCTCCATCACCCCATCCACCCAAAGTCAGTTCACTGATGCCTTCAAGAGCACTGACTTATGCTCTGCTGTCAGCCCGGACCCATCTCTACATCCTGAGGACTTCATCACCTCCTTCCATCACACCTGCACAACGATCATGGACTCCATCGCTCCTCTCAAACAGGCATCTTCAAAAAACAGACCTTCACCATGGCTCAACGAAACGACGCGGGCTCTTCGACAACGTTGCAGAAAAGCAGAGCGAAAATGGAAGCGGGACCGGCTTCATGTATCTCAGGGAATACTGAGAGACTGTCTCTGTGATTATCAAAATGCTGTGAAACAGGCCAAATCACAGTACCTCTCCAATTTAATCTCCACCAGCTCCAACCGGCCGAGGACACTATTCAACACACTCCAGTCTGTCATCAATCCATCTGTCAATGTTCTGAAAACTGCCACTAAGTCTACCTGTGACGACGTTCAGAGCTATTTTGTCAACAAAATAGACTATCAGGCAGAACATTGTCAGCCCATCAAACACTGTCCAATCATGTGCGTCTGCAATAACCACAGCTGTTTTTGACCAATTTGACCTGGTCTCACTGCCTAACCTCACCAAGGTGGTTCAGCAGATGAAACCAACAAACTGTTCTCTGGACATCATTCCATCAAAAATATTCAAACAGTCCTTTGATGTAATTGGTCCTTGTGTTTTGTCATTTATTAACAGCTGTCTAATTTCAGGTTATGTGCCATCTGCTTTCAAACACGCTGTGGTCAGGCCTCTTCTCAAAAAACCAGGCCTAGATCCTACAGCTCTCTCTAATTTCAGACCAGTTTCCCATCTGTCATTTCTATCAAAGGTCCTAGAAAAGATTGTTTTTACTCAACTTCAATCTTTTCTAGAACACAACAACCTGTTTGAAAAATTTCAGTCAGGTTTTCGAGCTCGTCACAGTACTGAATCTGCACTGCTCAAAGTGCAGAATGACATTCTTCTGTCCCTGGATGCAAAAAACCCAGTTCTGCTGGTGATGTTAGACCTCTCAGCAGCTTTTGACACCGTCGACCATCAGGTACTAATCAACCGCTTGTCTCAGCTGGTTGGCCTCCAGGGAGCTGTGCTTGAGTGGTTCAAATCTTACCTGACTGGGAGAACCTTTTCTGTCATGATAGGCGATCTGTCCTCCTCTTCATCAACCCCTCTGACCTCTGGCATACCACAGGGATCCATTCTGGGGCCAGTCCTCTTTTCTCTTTACATGCTGCCATTAGGATCAATCATTGCACGTCATAATCTGTCTTTTCACATGTATGCAGACTAGAGCTGCAACAACGAATCGATAAAATCGATAAAAATCGATTTTTAAAAGTGTTGGCAACGAATTTCATCATCGATTCGTTGTGTCGCGCGATTATGCATCTTTCACGGCGCCGCAGAGCTGTTTTGTTCACCGGTAAAGGTTTGTCAAAGCTGGCTGAGCTTGACTGAATAAAGTTTGAAAAAAAAAAAAAACTGCAGCGTCAGCGTGCTGCGCCTGCGCGTGTGTGTGGCTTCTGAACTGAGCGAGGAGGGCAAGTACTCTTGGCTGCAGAGCAGAGACTGTTTTCAAAGTCTATTTTACAAATGACCGACGCGACGCAGAGAAAACTGTAAATAAGTCCTACAACGTGTGGGAGTTCGACGCTTCATAGATAAAAAAGCTTTGAAAAGTGACGACGCGACACGAGATAACCACGCAGATGAAATGTAAACATGACGGGCTTCACCACCGTGTGAATGAAGGAAGATCAGCAGGTAAGTCAAAACATATTTGTTCTGTTTCAAAGAGAGAAAACGTGATGCCAGTGTCTCTGGCAGCTGAAGCTGCTTGTTTCTTAGCTGTGACAGAGAATGTGTGTGTTTTTATTTTTAATGTAACGATACAAGCAGTGTTTAAATGTGTTTTATAAATAAATCTAACACAAAGATGGTGATAATTTAATGATTTAGCTTCAACTTTTAATTTGCTGGCAAAGTCTGAAGTCACTGCATTGTATGGAAGGATGAATTGCATTTAAACAGGAATTACAGTAATTTATTCATCTACTCAAGTGTGTGTAATTAGTATTTTATATTTGTGTGTGTGTGTGTGTGTGTGTGTGTGTGTGTGTGTGTGTGTGCTTGTGTGTTTAACCAAGTGAAACAAGGCATTTCTTGAGTTACTGTAAATTATGATATAATACATATAAACTCTCTCTCATTCCAGAAAACAACAATGACAGCCTTCATGATGGACAGACATCATGCACACCACAGCAAGCAGCAGAGACTGAAAGATCCTTACATGAACGTCACTGACATGAGGCCTCTGTCGATGGTTGAAGACGAAGACTTCACTTTTAACCCAGGTTACAATGATCCACACTTGTAATGGTAAATGGACTGTACTGTACTTATATAGCACCTTTCTATCTAATTGATACTCAAAGTGCTTTACATTGTTTATAGTAGTGTAAAGCACTACATGTCTTCATTTACCCATTCATACAGCACTCTACTAGATTACAAAGAACAAATCATTCTAAAGAGACAAATCCGAGCTTTAGCTCACATTCATACACCAATGGGGCACAAACATGGGGTTCAGTGTCTTGCCCATGGACACTTAGGCATGTGACTGCTGGTGGATTCCAAGCCCCAACTCTTGCATTGGAGGACGACTGCTCTAACAACTCAGCCACAGCTGCCCCATCCAGGTTAAAACAATCCACACCTTTAATCCAGGTTACACTTGTCCCTCAAAAACACATTTTACAAAGTAGCTACATTTTGTGCAGGTATAAATCATACATTTGTATATATGTTTGTGTACATTTATTTTTTATTGAAGCTGACTAACTTTATTATTTAATTATTCAATATTTTACTAACAGAATAGTCAAGTAGCAACCTGTTTTTTGTGCGATTTGATATGTCAGTCAAATTTTGGAATAAAGAGGTGATAATTAAAACTTGTTTCCTTTTTTTTTTTTTGCCGATTCATCGATGAATCGAAAAAATAATCGGCCGATTAATCGATTATTGAAATAATCGTTAGTTGCAGCCCTAATGCAGACGATTTACAAATCTATCTGCCAGTCACTCCCAACCCCTCACTCAGTTCAAACACTCTTGTCAACTGCTTAAATGACATTAAGTACTGGCTGTCTCAAAACTTCCTCCACCTAAACACAGATAAAACTGAATGCATTTTATTTGGTGCACCTGGTGACACCAGCAACATCCTTCCCAGTCCCAGTGTTGGTTTTCCCCTCCCCCACTTCAACCCGGTGGTCAGAAATCTTGGAGTGCAGCTTGACTCCAACTTAAAGTTTGATAAACAGATCAGTTCTGTTGTCAAGACCAGCTTTTTCCAGCTCCGTCTGCTCTCTAAAGTCAAGTCATTTCTCAGCCGTGGTGATCTGGAGAAGGCCATCCATGCCTTTGTGACCTCCAGACTTGACTATTGTAATGCTTTGTATGTTGGTATTAATCAATCCTCCATCTCCCGTTTACAGCTTGTACAGAACTCTGCCGCGCGCTTTTTGACCAACACACGAAAATATGAACACATCACTCCTGTCCTGTCCTCTCTACACTGGCTCCCGGTTCAGTTCAGGATACAGTTCAAACTGTTGCTGTTTGTCTTCAAAGCTCTGAATGGACTTGCACCTCTCTACATCTCAGAACTTTTGAAAGCCCATCAGCCCGGCAGAGCTTTACGATCTGCCAGTCAACACCTGCTGGAGGTGCCTCGCTCAAGGTACAAACAATGGGGAGACCGGTCCTTTTCTGTTGCCGGCCCAAAAGCCTGGAACAGCCTCCCCCTTGAGCTGCGTGCCACCTCTGATCTGACTCTGTTCAAAACCAGACTGAAGACCCACTTGTTCAAAAAAGCTTTCAGTGTGTAACTTTTATTACTTTTGGTATTTTAGTATGTAGCATTTTTTATTTCCATTGCCTTCTTTTATTACTGTTGTTTTTTATTCTATTTTCACTGATTTATTGTTCCAGTTTATTCATCTTTTTATCCTGTTAAGCACCTTGGTCAATGCAAGGCATTGTAGGAAGGTGCTATACAAATAAAGTTTATTATTATTATTATTATTATTACTAATTCTCCGACTTTCTACCTTTGATATTTAAATTTTGTTTGTCAAACTGTCCATCGAAGATGCCGAAGCCGCAACGAGACAAGGAATTTCCTATTTTTTCATCAACGGGCAAAACAAGATCCGCTCAGCAGCAAACACGCGCGGCTAGCGAGCCTGAGCTAGCTGTTGTTAGCCAGATGGAGCTAGCGCCAGCTAGCCAAACTACCATGGAGCAGATTTTGGCCGAGCTAAAGTCTGTGTCTTCCCGAGTGAATGGAATGGATGAACATGTTGGTGCCCGTCTCGATGGCATTGATGGCACTCTGAGCAAAATAAAGGTATCCATTACCTCTATGGAGGACTCTCTTTCATCTCTGGGCAATCGAACATCACAGCTGGAGAAGCACGCAGAAGAGGCCGAGGAAAGGATTTCTGCTGCGGAGGACCGCTCGGAGGACCACAGCTCTCGTTTAGCCACCATGGAGAAGACGGTGGAGCGTCTTCAGCTGAAAGTTGATGACTTGGAGAACCGCAGTCGCCGCAAAAACCTGAAGATCATCAACCTCCCGGAGGGAACGGAGGGCTCGGTCCCCTTGGTGGATTTTCTCCAGTCAACTCTTCCAGCTCTGGTTGGCCTTCCTCCCGAATTCCCTTCACTGGAGATCGAGCGGGCCCACCGGGCTCTGGCCCCCGTTCCTGACCCGAGCAAGCCTCCGAGGAGCGTGCTGGTTCGGTTTGTGAAATTTCCACAGCGGGAGGCTGTTCTTAGAGCTGCTTTGAAGAAACGGGATATCCAACATGGCGGCTCCCAGCTGCGCTTCTACCCCGATTTGTCATCCGAGGTCCTGCGTAAACGACGTGAGTTTGACACCGTGAGGAGAGCTCTGGCTCAGCTTAATAAGTACCGTGGATTCGCTTATCCAGCTCGCCTCCGGTGTCTGCATGAGGGTCGGATTCGCCTTTTTGATACTCCAGAGTCGGCTACTTTGTTTCTGGACTCTATTAAGTAAGGTAACTTTTCGCTCTCCATTGCTTTTCCTGTTCTTGATGACGAAGTAGAGTCAGACATCTTGCTCAGTTCTCTCTGACTGTTCCATCTTTTTCACATTAAGTTCTGGACTATGAAAACATGTTTAAACAAAGAATCATTTCATTTCATACATTTTAGGGTGCGTTGAACTATATTATGGCATTTAAATGCTCTCTCTCTTTTTTCTATTATAAAGACTGGACACGGAAAAATAATTTCATTTTATTTCATACATTTGGGGTGTGTTGAACTATATTATAGCATTTAAATGCTCTCTGTTCTATTGTAGAGACTGGAAGCGAATAGAGATAAGGCAATGCGTGCTGGTATTGGACTTTTATTCGCTTACCCATGCATCATCATTATTTCACTTTATTAATATTTCTATATTTTTGTACACATCTTATTTTCCTATTTTTTTAATGGAGAGAGGACTGTAGGTGGTCAATATTTATCCTGGGGCATTGATGCGGTTTCTGGGTGTCCTGTTTGTTTCTGTGATCACACTGTTTAGATATAGCTTTGTGAAGTTAAACTTAGGTTTTATGGTGACTTCTTTTGGGATGTTTTTTTCCTGCCAATTGGGGGCAGGATGTGGGTGGGTATGTGCTGTTTGTCATGGGGTTTTGTCTTGTTTTGTTTGTAGCTGCTCCACAATAATTCTGGTGTTCTCCCCTTCATGTCTCCTTTTGGTCTCAGTACTTCATCCATTTTCTTTTAATATCATTTATGGTACGTTAAGTCAGTATGCCTCGGCCACTTAGTCTCATTTCCTGGAATGTCCAGGGACTAGGTCATGTAATTAAGAGGAAGAAAATTTTGACTTAAAAAAAAAGTTGATATTGCACTCCTCCAGGAGACTAGGCTATCTGATATGGAACATTTGAAACTAAAAAGAGATTGGGTGGGCAATGTTTATTTTTCTTCTCACCCGCAGAACAAAAAGGGCTCAGCCATCCTCATTAATAAGAAACTTCCCTTCACCTTGGTGTGTGAGGAAAGAGACTTGGAAGGTAGATTTATTCTGATTAAGGGTTTAATTGCTGGCCAATCTATAACCATACTCAACGTCTATGCCCCTAACAATGATTCACCTAATTTCATTTCGCAAATAATTTTACTGTTTAATCAGCATTGTGACGTCTGGGCTTGCTGGCGGGCGACTTCAATTGCATAATGAATGCGGGTTTGGACAAATCCTCCTCGGCACCTGTATCCAACCCTAAAGCCTCCTCTGCTCTTAGAGAACTAGGTTCAGACATTGGGCTGATCGATGTGTGGCGTCAACTGAACCCTAAAGTAAAAGACTACTCTTTTTATTCACATCCTCATAACTCATACTCTAGAATTGATTATTTTTTTATCCCAAAAAGTTATTTACATTCTGTTCTGTCTTGCTCTATGGGTTCAATTGCCCTTTCAGATCATGCCCCTATTTATTTACAACTTGATTCCACTTTTAATACTGTGAGGACTCCCATCTGGAGATTTAATACCTCGTCCCTGAACAGCAACCCTTTTTGCACCTTTGTTAAGAATGGTCTTTTACAGTATTGGTCTGACAATGCTCTCCCCAGTTTCGTCTGCCACGATTTGGGATGCGGCCAAGGCCACCCTTCGAGGGCAGCTTATCTCTTACAGCTCTTTTCAGAAAAGAGTTTTGGAGGGAAACAGAAAAAAACTGGAGAACGAGGTGTCTAGGTTGGAACATATACATAAACAGTCTCCTACATCAGGGAATCTCAAGACTTTAATCGCTGCTAGAACAAAACTAAATATGGACCATACCCACCATGCCCAGAAGCTGTTACTTTATACTAAACAGAAATATTACGAATTTGGTAACAAGTCAAGCCGTTTGCTTGCCTATCAATTAAAGAAACAAATTAATGATCGTTCTATTAACAGGATAAGAACATGCAATGGGGATGTTACTTGTGATCCGTCTGCTATTAATAACACCTTCAAAGATTTTTATAAAACTCTCTACACGGCTGGTAAAACCGAGTCAGATATTGGTTCCTATTTAGATGGTATTCCCCTGCCCTCAATTTCAGAAGAGGCTCGCTCTGCCCTTGATGCTACCTTTACACCTGAGGAGGTCTGGATGACAATCCAATCGATGCCGAATGGAAAGTGCCCTGGTCCAGATGGATTCCCATTGAAATTTTATAAGAAATTCTGGCCCGATGACTGAGGGTGAGGATGAGGGTGGGTCTGAATGAGTATATCTGTGTATGAATGTTTAAGTGTCAGGCTGGGTTTTGGACTGCCCCCTCTCTGATACTTCCGAGGCTACTTAGTGTCGCGCTCCTGCCACGTGGCCCCCCCTGGTAGGTGTTCCCTTGCCTGCGGGCGTGCTTGGGGCCCTCACTATCTGGGGTTGGGCGCTTGGGCGTTTGTCGGCTCGGCCTGGTGGCTGCCTGGTGGGGCTCGTGCCCTCTGGTCCGGTCGGGTCTGGGCCCGAGGGGTGGGCGTCCCCGGTGCCCGAGCCTCGGTGACCGGCCCTGGGGCTACGTCGGCGCGGCGGGCTCCGGCGGGGGCCTGTGAATTTGTCGCGGGCGACACCGGGGGGTCATTGTATGTGGTCGCTGGTAGGGGTTCGTCCAGTTCTTCCCCTTGGTAGGATCTGGGGAGTGGGCTAGTGGCTCGTCCTGTTCGGGCAGTCCTGGGGACTCTGGGCTCGGGGTCCTTCCTGGGGTCTTGGGCTTTGATCGCTCCTTCGTCTGCCTCGGGCTTTGGGGGGACGGATCTCTGATGCTTCACAGTCGCTACTAAATGTTCTATTGGAGGAACCTTATACACTTATGCATGCTCACAACCACACACAAATGGATGCAGGGATGTATATATATATATATATATATATATATATATATATATATATGCAGATATGTAGATGGGTATATAAATGAATATAAAAGTATATGTATGTATACTACTGTATATATATATCTGTAGATATGTAGATGGGTATATATATAAATGAATATAAAAGTATATGTATGTATACTACTGTATATATATAGTTGTAGATATGGGTATGTGTATTTATAGAATTCTACTGCAAGCTCATGAATATTATTAGTCTTTATGCATGTATGTTCCATTGTTGTGTTCTGTCATGTGCTTTGCAGGATTGTGGACGGAGGTTGGGTGTGTTTGCCTTGTGCTCTTTTGGTTGATAATTGTTGATTTGTTGCCTTACTTTCTCTTTTCTTTCTTTCTCTCTTAAAAAAAAAAATAAATAAATAAATAAATAAAAATATTGGAGTGAGAGGATGGCTAAAAGGTGTGAAGGGAGGCCATCTATAAATGGAAAAAAAAAAAAAAAAAAAAAAAAAAAAGAAATTCTGGCCCGAGATCCATCCCATACTTTTACCTGCCATAAACGACATATTAGCAGAAGGGGTTCCTCTGTCCTGGAATTCTGCCTCCATCAGTTTATTGCTGAAGAAAGATAAAAATCCCTTGGATTGCACATCTTATAGACCTATCAGTCTCCTTAATGTTGACTACAAAATTGTTGCCAAGGCGTTGGCGCGGAGACTAGAAAAAATTATTCCAAAGATAATAAACCCTGATCAGACGGGTTTTGTGAAATCTAGATATGGAACAGATAATGTGCGTCGTACACTGAATGTCATTCATTATCTTAATCAGCATAAAGACCCTGCTCTGATTGTTTCCCTCGATACAGAAAAGGCTTTTGACCGGGTAGAATGGCTCTTTTTGTTCTCTGTCCTACAGAAATTTGGCATGGGGCCTAATTTTATTAACTCGATTAAAGCCTTTTATTCTAATCCAGTAGCTATGGTAAACACTAACGGTTTTCTGTCAGATGGTTTTTCTGTTCAGAGGGGTTGTAGACAGGGGTGTCCCCTGTCACCTTTGTTGTTTACGTTGTTCATTGAACCTTTAGCGGAGATTATTAGATCCAGTACAGACATATCTGGAATTAGAATAGGTGGAGATAACCATGTGATTTCTCTTTTTGCGGATGATGTCCTTTTATACTTGAAAAACCCAGATGTATCAATCCCGGCGGTACTTAGCTCCATAGATAGGTTTGGAGCTCTTTCAGGTTATAAGATTAATTTGGGTAAGTCTGTTGCTTCTCCTTTCAATATTCCTCAAGATATGGTGCTTCAGTCTACCTTTCATATGTCTGAAAAAGGGTTCAAATACTTAGGCATCTTTATCACTCCTGACCTGAAAGACTTATTCCCATCAAACTACTCCCCCCTAGTTCTGAACATTAAGAATGATCTATCGAAATGGTCTACTTTACCTATATCACTTCTCGGTAGGGTTAATACAATAAAAATGAATATTCTCCCTCGTTTAAATTACCTATTTCAAAATCTCCCTTGCTACTTGTCCCTCACATTCTTTAAATCCCTTAATTCTCACATTTCTGCTTCATTTGGAACAATAAGCATCCACGAATTAGGTTTTCCACGCTTACTAAACCCAAACACTCGGGAGGTTTGTCTCTACCCAATATGCAGCTTTACTACTGGTCCGCCCAGCTTAAAACTATGTCAGACTGGTTTTCTAGTAGAGACAACTGTTTATGGCTTGGCCTTGAATCTTTATCATGCAGTCCTAGAAGGTTAAGCTCCCTCCCCTTTATCAATAATTTAGATCAACTGGATTCAGTAAAGGAAAACGTGGTAGTTTACAGTACTTTATTAGCCTGGCAAGACATAAAGAAACACCTGAACATCCCTTCATCTATCTCGATTCGATCCCCTCTGACTTTAAACCCAGACCTACCAATTTCCATTAGAAGTATTGGTTTACTGAATTGGTCCTCTTCTGGTCTGACTGATTTTTCTGATCTTTTGATTTCTGGATCTATTAAATCATTTAATCAAATCAGGGACACGAGTAACATTCCTCAAAAAGATTTTTACAAATACCTTCAAATACGGCATTTTATGGAGTCGTTGTTTAGGTCTAATGCTTTTCGTAGGGAGCTGACGGATTTGGAAAATACTCTGGTTTCAACCAAATCCCCCAAGGGTCTGATCTCTAAGTTCTATGTATCCTTACTTAGCTCTGAACCATCAAGTTTTGACTCTGTCAAGCGGCTGTGGGAACAGGATCTGGAGGTGAAATTTAGTTCTTCAGATTGGCTCAAGATCTGCAGAGGAACTTTTCCTCAATGTACTTCTATTTCTATACATGAACAAAATTTTAAATTCTTTTACAGATCTTACTATACCCCTGTTCGTCTTCAGAGAATGTTCCCCGACCGCTCCAACTTGTGCTGCAAATGTTTGAAGCATAGAGGTACTTTTCTCCACCTGTTCTGGTCATGTGACTTACTGCAGACCTTTTGGAAGGGAATCCATTCAGTGACTGAAAAGGTTTTGGGTGGTTGCTTTTCTTTATCTCCTATATTTTATCTCCTAAATGTTTCCCCTAATCATTTGGATACACAGTCTAAATCTTTGTTTACAATTCTTTGCTTTCTAGCTAAGAAGTGTATTTTGCTACAATGGGTTTCACCACATCCCCCCACAGTAAACATGTGGCTCACGCAGTTATCTGTCATCCATCCTCATGGGGCGGCCGTGGTGTAGTGGTAATGGCAGTCGACCCCTGATCGGAAGGTTGGAGGTTCGAATCCCGCATCCGCCCACCATGTGTCGTTGTGTCCCTGGGCAAGACACTTAACCCCGAGTTGCTCCCGGTAGGTCTGGATGGCGCCTTGCAAGGCAGGCTACCACTACCGGTGTATGAATGTCTGAATGAATGAGTGGATGGTTGGTATTGTAAAGCGCTTTAGGGCTCCTCACAGGGGGTTGGAAAGCGCTATATAAATAAGCTCCATTTACCATTTACCATCCTTCCTTTAGAAAGGCTGACCCATGATCTTAATCACAAATCGGACACATTTCTGACATTATGGGGTCCTCTTGAGTCTTTCCTGCTTGGTTCCTAGGATTTTAGTATTTAACTATGTTTTATAGCTCTATTTGTTCTTGCTGTTTTTTCTTTTTCTTTTTTATTTATTTTTTGTTATTGCTGTTCCTCGTTTATTTTGATGGCTGTAAGGTGATATCGACTGGAGGAAGAGTCTGAGACCTCAATTCTTGTTTATGTGGAGTATTTTGTTGTAGTTCTGTTTTTGTATGTGTGTGTGTGTGTGTGTGTGTGTGTGTGTGTGTGTGTGTGTGTGTGTGTGTGTGTGTGTGTGTGTGTGTGTGTGTGTATGTGTGTGTGTGTGTATGTATGTAGACAGCACAGGGTTTTTCTTGTTTTTTTGTGTGTGTTGTAAATAATTGAAAATCAATTAAAAAAAAAACAGGATGGGGAGGTCTCTGCAGGAACCAGCACGCCCAAGGGGTCTGGAAACAGCAGGAGACAAAGCTCTACATAAACTTCCTGGAACTAAAAGCTATGTTTTTGTCCCTGAAGCACTTTTACAGGAAGGGGCTGGTTGCACAACAACATGTCCTGATAAAATCAGACAACAGGACTATGGTCTCCTATATGAACAGAGAAGGCGGGACAAGGTCCCAACCCCTCCTCAGGTTGACACACAAGCTGTTCATGTGGTGCAGCTCCCGGATATTGTCGCTGAGGGCGACCCACATCCCGGGCGAACTAAACCATGGGGCAAATGCTCTCTCAAGAGGGTCCCTCCTCACCTTAGAGTGGAAGATGAACCCACGCATCGTGGACCAGATCTGGACATGATACGGGCGGGCATCCATAGATCTGTTTGAGCCGTTTTCGCATTGGCCAGCCCTCCCCGGCTCTCCCAGCTTCTAACCCGGGTTCGGCGTCTTCGCATTTACCTTTTCCGCCCGGGATCCACCGTTGTTCTGGAACCATGTCCACCGTGGTTCTATCGGGCCCAGCCCCACGGACCCAGTTTCACGTCATGTACTGCTCTCATTTGATTCGTTGTTTGCAGCAGGGGCGGGACTCATTCAAACAACCTCAGCGCGAGGGTTGAATTTCATTCATATTTAACTACAGAAACCCCTAAAACAATTGTTAACTGAATTAGTATTTCTGAGTTAAATTTTTGTTAATAACTGATCACAAATCAGCTTATGTTACAACGTAAATAACAACGAAGCGCGGACCCATTTCCGCCTTTCAGCGCGGCTTGAATGTCATTAAAATATAACTAATGTTGTCTAACTGTTGCGCGCAGCCAGGGTTTTAAAATATAACTAATAATCTCTAACTCCTTTGTGTAGCTAGAATGTCAAGAGCGGTGATTCCTTCATAAGCAACGTGAACTCCCAAAAAAAACAATCCGCCGCCGTGGCTTACGGCGTTAATGCTGTTGTGTCTTAACCAGACGAAGCGGGTTCGCGTCCCACCTGGGACAATGTTTTTTTTTTACGTTTGTCTTTTATTGGAGTAAATAAAAAGGAGTTTTGTTAAGCATTTTACCAAACAAACTCCTTTTTATCTACCAAACAAACTCCTTTTTATTTACTCCAATAAAAGACAAACGTAAAAAAAACATTGTCCCAGGTGGGACGCGAACCCGCTTCGTCTGGTCAAGACACAACAGCATTAACGCCGTAAGCCACGGCGGCGGATTGTTTTTTTTAGGAGTTCACGTTGCTTATGAAGGAATCACCACTCTTGACATTCTAGCTACGCAAAGGAGTTAGAGATTATTAGTTATATTTTAAAACCCTGGCTGCGCGCAACAGTTAGACAATATTAGTTATATTTTAATGACATTCAAGTCGCGCTGAAAGGCGGAAATGGGTGCGCGCTTCGTTGTTATTTACGTTGTAACATAAGCTGATTTGTGATCAGTTATTAACAAAAATTAAACTCAGAAACACTAATATATATATATATATCCAGCTAACAATTTTTTTTAGCGGAGTCTCCTCTCTTAAAACACGAACACTCCACCCACGTGAAGAGAGCACCCCACCTACTTCCAGAGAACTGCCCACCCACTTCAAGGCGGCTCTGCGGCAAATGCGTAATGAACGCGGGTGGCCCAGAGCCACCCAGGGACGGCCCGGGGCATTGAGGGCTGGCCAATGCGAAAACGGCTTGCAGGAACCAGCACGCCCAAGGGTTTGGAAACAGCAGGAGGCAAAGCTCTACATAAACTTCCTGGAACTAAAAGCTATGTTTTTGTCCCTGAAGCACTTTTACAGGAAGGGGCTATTTGCACAACAACATGTCCTGATAAAATCAGACAACAGGACTATGGTCTCCTATATGAACAGAGAAGGCGGGACAAGGTCCCAACCCCTCCTCAGGTTGACACACAAGCTGTTCATGTGGTGCAGCTCCCGGATATTGTCGCTGAGGGCGACCCACATCCCGGGCGAACTAAACCATGGGGTAAATGCTCTCTCAAGAGGGTCCCTCCTCACCTTAGAGTGGAGGTTGAACCCACGCATTGTGGACCAGATCTGGACATGATACGGGCGGGCATCCATAGATCTGTTTGCTTACAGCAGCAATATGCACTACGCTCTGTATCATTCGATAAGGGAGACAGACGCACCGTTGGGGACAGACGCCCTGACGTACGAGTGGCTAGCGGGGAAGCTGTATTATGCGTTCCTCCCCATCCCCCTGATTAAGGCGACGCTGGAACGCGTACGCAGGGAAGCTCTCTCCCTGATACTGATAGCTCCCAGGTAGCCACAGAAACCATGGTTCCCAGAGGTGATCTCACTGTTGACGAGGACACCATGGCAGCTGCCACCCCCACAGGGACCTTCTGACCCAGGCCCACGGGCAGCTCCTTCACCCATGCCCAGAATTGTGGCAACTCTGGGCCTGGCCGCTGAAAGGAACTGGATGATGGCCTCCAGCCTGCCTGGTAATGTTATAAACACAGTACAGGGAGCAAGAGCTTAGTCCACTCAGATTCTCTATGCTTGCAAATGACGTGTTTTTGAGGCCTGGAGTCTAGAGAGGAACATTATCTCATATTCCGGTGACCTGGTCCAGCTCCTCACTTTTCTACAAGACCTGCTAGAGAAGGGCCACTCTTTCTCCACCATTAAGGTCTTTTTGTCAGCCATCTCGGCATGCCATGAAGGCTGGGGAGGTAAATCACCTGGTGTCCACCCTCTCATGATACGGTTCAGGAAGGGCGTACTGAGGAAAAGGCCTCCCAGCAGGACT
This sequence comes from Garcialebias charrua, assembly GCA_038048925.1. Taxonomy (NCBI): domain Eukaryota; kingdom Metazoa; phylum Chordata; class Actinopteri; order Cyprinodontiformes; family Rivulidae; genus Garcialebias; species Garcialebias charrua. The sequence goes on from JBBPBX010008136.1 coordinate 22,486, forward strand.
CCGGCCTCTGACTGGGACCTACAGTTAGTCCTGGATGCTCTGTGTGAGCCTCCATTTGAGCCTTTTAGTAGCATTAAGATAGATTTGTTATCTCATAAAACTGCATTGCTCTTAGCTCTTTGCTCAGCTAAACGCGTGGGTGACCTTCACGCTTTATCTGTACACCCAATGTGTACAAGGTTTGCTCCAGACGAAACAAAGGTCACCCTGCGTCCAAACCCTGCATATGTGCCAATGGTTCCAACTTTAAATCCCAGAAGTCTGGACTTTGAGCTGTCAACATTTCCTTCCCACCCCACCCCGTCCTAACTGAAGGACAGAGGAGGCTGAACGCGCTCTGCCCTGTTAGGGCCCTGAGTGCTTACATGGAAATAACTACCAGGTGGAGGAAAACAAACCAGCTGTTTGTGTGTTTTGCTAATCCAGCTGCTGGCAGAGCCCTGTCAAAATAGCGCCTCTCACACTGGGTGATTGAGGCCATTAAGAGGGCATACAGCAGTGAAGGTCAGCAGGTGCCCAGTGGGGTACATGTTCACTTAACCCGTGGCCTGGCTGCCTCATGGGCCCTTTTCAAGGGTGTACCAGTAGCAGATATATGTACTGCAGCAAACTGGGCATCTTCAAACACATTCGTGAAACACTAGAGTTTAGACGTCACAGCATGTGACGTAACTCAGGCTGTCCTCTCTACCACAGAATAGAGAGCAGCTAAACGCCTGTAGTCTAAGGCATAAGTTCTCACAAGCATGCATTTCCAGAGCATTTCCAGGGCGTGATTGAATTACATTCCCATAGTCAATGTGTTGCAGCAAATGTACTGACTGAAAAGGGAACTGAAAGTTATGCACCATATCTCACGTTCCCTGAAGGAAGGGAACGAGGTGCAACACATGTTTGCCCTTTCAATGCCCAAGCTCGGTGAAGTGCACCCTGAGAATGAAGGTGGGGCGTCAAACCCTTTTATGCAAAGAGGGCGGGGTCTCATTGCTGACGCCCACCTGCCTTCTTCAAGGCGTGATTGTATTACTTCAGGTGAACCGCGCGGCGGCGCAATTCCCATAGTCATGTGTTGCACCTCGTTCCCATCCTTCAGGGAACGTGAGTTACTTTCAGTTTTAGCTAACCTTTTGCCCAACTTTTTCCTACATTCAGCTTACTTTTTGCTACTTTTAGCTAGTATTTGGCTACTTTTGGCTTTGTGTTTCTTGTTCTGCTTATTTTAGCTCAGCTTCTTCAACAAATGTCATTAAGTCATTCAGCTCTCACTTACACAGAAAAACATTTTCTTTGGTTTAATTAAACTAATCTTGTTTGTCTAATATCTTTAGCTAAACTGACATCAGGTGCATTAAATGTTTCTTCTAGTTGTGTTCATGCTGATAAACTGCAGCCGTTTTCAACCCTTGTGAAGAACGTTCTGCACCCAATGCGCTGTGGCCTTATTTCTCGGATGTGTTTGTTTTGGCCACGACTCCATTCAACGTTGTGCAAAAACTTGATGTAGAACCAGCCGGACAGTTGGATTGGCTGCGATGCAGGCAGGGGCTCTGAGAGGGGAAGTTCATTGAAAGAATTTGGAAATAATCCCCTGAAGTTACCACAGGTTTTTTTTTATGGAATTGTCTCCACCTTGACTCCCCTCTGTGTCCCTGCCAGCTAAAATCTTTACTCAAAACGTATATTAAAACATGTGCTGCTCTTAGTCTGATCCCCGTTTCACTTTCACTTGAAATGTTAGCACTTTAGGTTATTCCACATCTTCTGCTGAAGCTCTCCTCGTCCTGGCTTGGGGAAAAGTCTCTGAATTTATTTGCAGGAGACACAAGTAACGCAGCAAAGTTAAGATCATTGATTATGGATCTCGTTCCCTCGCTGCGTTGCTGATTCCAGGAGACTTTCAAGAAGCTCTTGTCGTTTCCCTCCCCACTATTTCAGCTGCCACTTTGATTTCATCATGTCAGACCTTTGCAGAGTTCTCAGCCCTTTGAACTGAGAAAAAGGCCTGTAATCCAGTTACTCTGGCTGCAGCACAACTCCTCTTGTCCTGGGAGAAAATCTGCAGCACTAATCCCACTGTGACCAGGGGCCTCATGTATCAACCATGCGTGCGCACAAAAACATTGCGCACGTCACTTTCCACGCAAAGTGGCGTATGTATCAAATCTGATATGAACGGGAATACCTGCGCTTCCACGTACAAATCCACGGATGCTCCCCTGCTTGCGTACGCACGTTTCTGTGGTTATATTTCCTTTGGCGACACTTACAGGTGCCGCTGTGAAACTGAAGCCCCACAATCTGTGGTTGACTTTAAGAGCGGCTCGAAGACCTTTCTTTTCAACCGAGCATACTTTACTCCTCATGATTCTACTTTTGATCTTAGTTGATACTGTTGTTGATTTTAATTGTTTTATTATTTGTCTTATTGACATTCAAATATGTTGCACCTTGTAGCACTTTGAGATTTCCATTAATGAAAAGTGCGTTATAAATTGAATTCATAATTATTATTATTATTATTATTATTATTATTAACTGTTCATGATGTGAAAATGATTAATATTCCCTCCAAACACACGATTAACAAGTATTACATCCACATGACGCAGTGAAATAAAGCACGCGCAAAGTTGTGCCAAAAATAAATTTAACAGGAACGGATTCATTCAGCCTTACTGGAGGTTATAATAAATAGTGTAACACGCAGAGCATTTATTTAGAAACAGATATAATTTTCCGATCTAGGATATGGCTTATCAGCCGTTTTCAGAAATAATCATTTTTCAGTTTGGCACTGCTGCGCTCTGGGGAGCCGTGCATCACGCGTGCATACAGAAGCAGCGGTCAAACTGTTCCACAGAGGGAGCTGCAGGTCGATCGGGACTGTGCAGTCCAGTCCACACAAAGCCGGATCATGTCCAATGGAATGGTCTCATCCATATGATTCCAAAGGCTGAGTGGTCGCGCTTGGAGCGCGCGCGCACCCTCACCGGTGTCGACACGGCAGCTGGAGGTGTTTCATTATCTGCGTTTATTGTAGATTTCTCCAAAATGACACGTGAAAGTACACCTTATATAACTTGTAGGAGAGCAAAAGCTTCACAGACAGACTGCGCACAGGGCTGCGGGGCGCGCGCTGCGTCTGGAGACTCCAACATCATGTCATGAAAAGTCTCCACCAAGACGCACAGACTCGTTTCTTCACATCATCTACATAAACAAAGATCTATGTTCTAGCAAACATCCAAGTAAGTTCCTCTGTGTTTACAGTAATAATGGTAATAAACTCGTGCGCAAAGTTAATATTTCCACACAGAATGAATGAATGAGCCGGTTCGCGCACCACAGCAGGGTGCGCATACCGACACACAATCACTCGTTCTTTGCATGATGAACACATTTTATTACTATTCTTACTTAGGATGTTTGTCCTCACTCATATTATATTAAATTCATTATTTTCCCGAATCTAGAAATGATTTCTGATCGCGCAGGGATCAAACAAACATGTCCTTCACACATGCAGGAAGTAATTTGCATCTGTTTAACATATGTAAATGAAGGCGTGTCAGGGGAGGTGTCTCACGTGCGCTCAGTTCCACGTCAATTGTGTTGTACATAAGGAATGTGCGTGGATTCAGGTGTACGCACAGTTTGATAATTCTGGATTTTTTTGTGCGTGGACACTTTTCTGGATTTGTCCGTACGTGACTTTTCAGTAAGAAATCTACGCAAGTCTTTGTACATGAGGCCCCAGGAGAAGGCCATGCTACCTGACTGTTTGTGGCAGCCATTTGATTTATTTGCTGTTTAAAATTTTTGCTGTTGAGCAACTCTTAAAGAGGTTCATAAAGTGTTAGGCTCATTTAGCCTGGGTTGTGTTGGTTTAAAAAATAATCTAAATACTAATACTGTAATTTAAAACAATCAGTTGCTGTGGTCAGAATTATGTTGTATATTCAATGTCCGTATAGTATTTGCGCTTCTGTAAGTTTTTCGGCACATAACTCATTTTTCTGCAATTTCATTAAATCATATTTCAAAATAATCATCTCACGCCGGACATTTCTGTCATGACTGTTGCCCTTTGTGCAGTTTTTATTTTTAGAAATACTTTTCTTTCTCAGCCATGTTTCCTCATTGAAAATGAATGGAGCTCTTCACATCCTTCAAGCACTTTGAACATTTTGCTGCTCATTTCAGCTTTTCTTCTGGTTCGGCTTCTTTGTGCTGATCGAATCTTCCTTCAGTTCCTTTCAGCTTATTTTTACTCATTTCAGTTTTAGTTTTTCCAACTTCATTCTGCTAATTTCAGCTTTATTTTATATCCATTTCAGCTACATTTTTAACCAATTCCAGCTTTTGTTCTGCACATTTCGGTGTCTTGTTTGCTATTTTTTTGTACTCTGTTCACCTTCCCTTTGCCTAAATCAGTTTATTCAGCTTATTTCCGCTCTATTTCAGCTTTTTCTACTAATATCTGCCATTTTTCTACTGCTTTCCACTTCTATCTTCCTGATTTTAGCAAATGTTACCTGTTCAAACTGAACTTGAATTAAGAGTTAAGCAAATAAATCCTTTCAACCTGCTTTAAGCAGCTTCAGCGAAAGTCGTTCGGTAAAAGTCGTTCACTCTGCGTGTCCTCAGCAAACGCATTTTCTCTTGTTCATTTTCATTTGTGATTAAAAGCTTTAATCGTAACAATAACACATAAATAAAACCTGGAAAAGTAAAATTCACTGGTAAAATATTAAGTAGATTCTAGTTCTGTGAAATTTGACAAGTTTAGATGGTTTTTACAACCAAAAAAACAAGTATTTGAGTCATCATAGTCATCTGAGCATACAGTACATGGTGTGTAGGGGTTGAAAAAACTGGTCGACTAGTGGATTATAGGACATCTCACAAGTTTTTGAATTTCAGGTCGACTAGTTGCAGTCACCACTGCCCACACCGCTGTTTAAAGCTGTTGTTTAAAACCTGGGCCCGTGCCCGTCCCGAGCCAAAATGATGTGCTGGATGGGCGGGAGGGTCGTGTCAGGCTTTTGATTGCGTCAGCGGATGTGTATGGCTGACAATCCAATTTGGATCACCACCAGCCCCTCTCGACCATTTGACCACGAGCTGACCGGCTGGTTGAAAGAGGTACAGAAAAGTCCAGTTGGATGACTGCCAGCGACCACCTGAAGCTTAACTGGACCCAGCTACCCGCCCCGCTATTTTTAGCAGGTTGCATTCACACCAGCCTTGTTTAGTCAGCTTTAATCAAACTCTAGTCCATTTGCCTAAAAAGTCTGGTTTATTTGGGGAGGGGGTGAATGCGCAATCGAGGTCTCTGGTCTACCTAAATATCGAAGTCTCTGTTTGGTTGAAGTGAACTCTAGCACAGCTTGAAGGCATTGTGAATGCAAGTGGACCGGAGACCATGAGCAGGAAGTGGACATGCAGGGCATTCTGTGTAAATACAACCAAAACAAACACACATTTCTCTTACCTCATACGAAGCCATCAGCCATCTTGTGTGAAAAACAACATTCTCCATGGTCTTCTGCCTCATCTTCCGCTCATGCTGAGTCTATTGTTGAAAAATGTTTGGCACATGAGCCACAGAAAAAACAGAAAACCTAAAACCACTAAAATTTGACAACAAACCTTTTTTGTTTATAGTTCCAGAAGAAGAAGAGGAAGAAGAAGAAGTGTCTTCTTCAGAGGTTTTTGTGTTGTTTCCTTCGGTAGTTCTTGGTGCAGCGCCACCACGGGTGAGCGGGGGGAACAGGTTGGCTCGATGGACTCAATGCAGTGTGAATGCAAACCGCACCAGCTGAAAATGTAAACAAAATGTTCTGAATTTTGGTCCCATCGAGCTGAGTCTACCGGACGTGAAAACAACTTCATTTTATTTAATGTACGGTTGGATTCCACCACCGCCCACCCAGCTACTTTTAATTTAGTTTTTTTTTATGTGCCACACGTTTCTTTCATTTTGGTTGCTTAATAATAGTTTTGGTTTTCCTGTGACTTATTTGCAATAGGCTACGATGAATGGTAGGAGCATAAATATATGCTCCCGATGTTTTGTTTCTTTTTTTGTGTGTGTCTAAATAATAAATGACTTTTTTGTGAAAATGATAGCGTCTTGAGTTCCTATGATGTCACAACGACTAGTCGACGTCAACTCAGCTTTTATTATGTTGAAGTCGACTTGAAAAAATACGAAGTCGGGCAACCCTTAGTGTTTATATATCGATAGTTCTGAGAAGCTGCTTAATTGTTCAGTACGTCTAGTCAGTTCAAAAGTTTACTCAACTTCTGGCGAACTGATTCATTCAGCAGCTTCATCATAAAGTAGTCTATATGCTGTTGCTGTTCAAGTCTAGTCCTCAGAGTTCCCTTCTCCGTCACATCTAAGTTGTTTCCCTGCTCTTCAGCAGGTCTTAGAGCTCCGCAGAAGCCTGTTAATCACTCATTGATCCAAATCAGGTGTGCTGAAGCAGAGAAACATCTAAAACGTGCAGGATAGTGATCCTCAAGAACCAGGATGTGGAACCACTGCTTCATGCTTTTCACAAAGGTAATGCAGATGTTGCTGAGTTGAGACAACAGAAATGAATGAACATGCCATATAAAATTGTCGAGCATTAATATTAGTTGATGTCACCTTCTTTCATACAAGTATGTCATTTTTAATAAACAGTTTGTAAACCTGACAAATGATATACGAACATATACGAAGGGACGAACACATCCCTTGCCCTTTTCACCGTTACTCTATGTTCTGTGCTCTGATGTCATGGCAGATAAGATACTAACTACTGATGTCAATTTGTCAAAACATCATTTAAAAAATGACCAGACTCTTTTGAGTAATAAAAATGGGTTTGATTCAGATGAAAAATGCTGTTTTTTGGGACAATTAGGTGCACTAAGCAAAACCAAACAGTCAGATAAGAGAAACTTTATTCAACTAATTCAGAGAGTATGTATTTGTCATTCGCACCACATGTGGTACATGTGGTGGAGCGAATTTTTGTACACAGGGTCCCAGTTACATCCATCAATAAAATGTAAAAGATAAACAGTAATAAGATCTAAGATATGAACCAGGAAAAACATTAACTAAAAATATGCTAAGCACTAATAGCATAAAAGCAAGATGTAGAACAGCAGCACGAACACGAGTCTGTGTGAGCAGACAAGAATGAATGAACACAGCAACATGAAACAGATCAGCAGCAACATGAAACAGATCAGCAGCAACATGAAACAGATCAGCAGCAACATGAAACAGATCAGCAGCAACATGAAACAGATCAGCAGCAACATGAAACAGATCAGCAGCAACATGAAACAGATCAGCAGCAACATGAAACAGATCAGCAGCAACATGAAACAGATCAGCAGCAACATGAAACAGATCAGCAGCAACATGAAACAGATCAGCAGCAACATGAAACAGATCAGCAGCAACATGAAACAGATCAGCAGCAACATGAAACAGATCAGCAGCAACATGAAACAGATCAGCAGCAACATGAAACAGATCAGCAGCAACATGAAACAGATCAGCAGCAACATGAAACAGATCAGCAGCAACATGAAACAGATCAGCAGCAACATGAAACAGATCAGCAGCAACATGAAACAGATCAGCAGCAACATGAAACAGATCAGCAGCAACATGAAACAGATCAGCAGCAACATGAAACAGATCAGCAGCAACATGAAACAGATCAGCAGCAACATGAAACAGATCAGCAGCAACATGAAACAGATCAGCAGCAACATGAAACAGATCAGCAGCAACATGAAACAGATCAGCAGCAACATGAAACAGATCAGCAGCAACATGAAACAGATCAGCAGCAACATGAAACAGATCAGCAGCAACATGAAACAGATCAGCAGCAACATGAAACAGATCAGCAGCAACATGAAACAGATCAGCAGCAACATGAAACAGATCAGCAGCAACATGAAACAGATCAGCAGCAACATGAAACAGATCAGCAGCAACATGAAACAGATCAGCAGCAACATGAAACAGATCAGCAGCAACATGAAACAGATCAGCAGCAACATGAAACAGATCAGCAGCAACATGAAACAGATCAGCAGCAACATGAAACAGATCAGCAGCAACATGAAACAGATCAGCAGCAACATGAAACAGATCAGCAGCAACATGAAACAGATCAGCAGCAACATGAAACAGATCAGCAGCAACATGAAACAGATCAGCAGCAACATGAAACAGATCAGCAGCAACATGAAACAGATCAGCAGCAACATGAAACAGATCAGCAGCAACATGAAACAGATCAGCAGCAACATGAAACAGATCAGCAGCAACATGAAACAGATCAGCAGCAACATGAAACAGATCAGCAGCAACATGAAACAGATCAGCAGCAACATGAAACAGATCAGCAGCAACATGAAACAGATCAGCAGCAACATGAAACAGATCAGCAGCAACATGAAACAGATCAGCAGCAACATGAAACAGATCAGCAGCAACATGAAACAGATCAGCAGCAACATGAAACAGATCAGCAGCAACATGAAACAGATCAGCAGCAACATGAAACAGATCAGCAGCAACATGATGTGATTTTCACAGTGATTATTCTGGTTAGATATTCATGAGTCTAACAGCCTCAGGGTAGAAGCTGTTCCTCAGTCTAGTGGTTCTACACTTAATGCTCCTCAACCTCCTTCCTGAGGGGAGTGGGGCAAAAAGTGTGTGTGCTGGGTGAGTGGGGTCCTTCATGATGCAGGTGGCTCTCTTCCTGCATCTGGAGGTGTAGATGTCTGTGATGGTGGGGAGACTGACTCCAACAGACTTCTGTGCAGCCTTCACCACTCTCTGCAAAGCTTTTCTTTCTGCAGCTGTGCAGCCTCCATGCCACACGCTGATGCTTTTATTGTTGATTGACAATAACCACATAAAAACAGTTCAAGGTCAGTAAGCACAACCAGAATTAATGCATAAGGCACATCTGATTACATGTATAAGGCTCACTGTCAATTTTAGAGAAAATTAAAGGATTTTAAGTGTATTTGTCAGTGCGTTCACACACCATTGGAAGAGCTGTAGAGTTTGTCTGTCACTTGGACCACAACACAAATAACTTCACCCACAAATGAACAAAACATAAAACTGGGGCCACAAGTGCAGCAGGACGCTGTCCAGGATGCATGGAACCAAGAAGGCCGGGCCGCTTCTGTTTATGCTTTTTATTGTGTGGAAGTGATGTGTGTGCACGTGCATTCTGCAACAGGAAGTGTGTTTCTTTGTGTAGGTGTGCAGGTTGGGCTCAGACCAAGCTAACTAATCAGAATTTTCTTGGCATGATTACCCACAACTCCTAAAGTCTCACTATATGTGCACCTTTGTGGGGCCTCCACCATTTAAGACAGAGGAGGATGTGGGCAAAGGGAAGGGGGGATGGGCAGAGAAAATACAAAACTTGCTGACACAGGGCATAACTTAATTTCCACGGTAGGGGGACAGCTGTGCAGAGTAATCTGCCATGGCAGCCTATTCAGACTTCAATGGCCGGCTTGACCCGCCAAGTAAAACTCAAAACTGGAGCCAGCCCCCTCTGAGTGAGGGAGGTGGTGACCGGGACCACCATTCATGGGACTGTCTTAAAGAAACATACCCATCACACTTGTTATTGATAACACCCTGCACAACACACATGTGCACACACACACACACACACACAGGGGATTTTATCTGCTGTGACAAAGCTGGAAACCGCATGAATTTTTATAAAGCTCGTGTTCCGGTTCTCCTGTCAACCAATCAGCTTCCTGCTTTCTGCTGCAAACATAGCATGTCATTTTGAGCCCCCCAAAATAGTATATTTTTGAAAATGTGAAACTTTTTTAAATGTCATTCTTATGTTTGTGTAGACAGAAAACTCAACCTTTTGAAAATGACGCCACAGCCCCACCGCTTATTTAAGCCAACGATGCTCTTCCTCACACCCAGCAAGCTTTGGGCACGAGCTCCACACCTTGTTTCCTGTCCAGTTTCCTGTTAGCGTTGCAGCGTCACAAACAGGCCTGGCATAGTTACAGCCGCTGTGTTTTGGGTCATTTGCTGGGTTGGGTTAGATGTCCAAGATAATTCTTGAAACAGTGCTATGTTTATGAGGATTTACTTGTATTTTAGCAATAACAAGGCAATTAAAGGCCTAAAAACATTTTAGCAGACACACTTTAGACATATATTGTTCATTCTGTGTTTAAAATGTCACAAGAAAAGCACCTAAACAATTATTTGTTTGCTTGAAATTATAGTAATCTCAGTCTAACATTTGCTTAATAAATGCAATTAATGGTCAAATTACAGGTAGCTGCATTTCGCCAGGGAGGTGCAGCTGGTTTGACGGTCGGTCCAAGCAGCGAGCAGAACCAAGGTGGGGAGACTGTGGATAAGCTGATTGTATCATCAAAAGCTGGTCAAGATTCTCAGTCATCCAGGACATTGTAAAGAAAAAAATGTAAAGAAAAAAAAGCATAATAAAGTCCAGTTGTTTTCGTCTTGAACTTCTTTGAATTTGTCATTATAGCCACGTTTACCCATTACATAATACAACGGCATGCCATACTGCTACTACTATTCTGCTGCCATCAAGTGGCTGAAAGTGGTACTGCTGAAAAATGTTCAGTCAGAATGAATGAAGACGGTTATATCTCAGCCAAAAATTGGTTTATAAATATAGGGGGGAGGGGCATAAATATGTCACTTCGGCCTATAAGTCGCAGGGTATGCAAATCATGCAATAAAGTGTGACTTATAAAGCGGAAAATATGGTACATACAAAACAACCAGCCTTAACCCTGTAGGGTTCCTGGTTTTCTCCCTGTGTTTGTCTCCCCCACTCTCTCCACAGCACATTTCTAATTGTCCTGATGAGACCCACCTGTTGCTGCCTGATGAGGACTGGTTCTGGTGGCCTACTTAAGCAGCAGCTGGACACCTCTTCAGTGCTGGGACAACTTCTGCCTTTGGGACCTCCATGTCCTGCTCCTCTGAAGTCCTTCCACGGTCTTCCTCCAGCACTCTCGGGTGCACCTGCAGAAATCATCAAGAGTCCAGTCCATCAGCTACTCAACAAAAGGCTGGGTCTGCCTGTTCCTCTCTCCACCGCTCCTCACCTATATTCAACACCACGCCAAGAACCAGGACCACTCTTCTTTGATTCATCCATCTAAGACAACAAGTAAGACAATTCTGATTACTTCGAGATTCAAACATCAACCCTCCAAGATTGGATACTCACCTCTACTCCGTTCTCTTGCAGCTCCAGGCTTCCACCTTCACCTGTAAATAAAGAACACTTATTTTGTATTCCTGGTTGTTGTGTATTCTTTCTCGGTCTGCCATTTCGGGGTCGTACAAACGCCACCATGATAGTTTGTCCCAGCCAAACTGACCCCTCTGGCACGACTGGGGAGGAACCACCTCAACCAGGTAGTAGTCAGGGAACAGACTCTGTAACTTTAGCCTTACAACAAGTTCTTAAACAACAAGAAACTATGCAAAAAAATCTCCTTCAACTAGGGAGTATGGTACATTCTCTCCAACAAAAGACAAAGATTAATCCCTCTTCTCCTCCCAAACAGTCTACAAGCATGGAACCCACGGAGACCAGGCACGTTCAACATGTCAAGGAACCTGACATCAAGCCTTCTGAATTTTTTGAGGGCGATACAAGGAAATGCGGTGGTTTTTTGCTTCAATGCAACCTGGCGTTCAGCCGTGCCCCGGTAACGTACTCCACTGACTCGTCTCGTGTGTCATATATTGTCGCCTCTCTTAAGGGTGAAGCCCTGCAGTGGGCCAACGCTTACCTCCGACGACGTCGAATCGAGACTTTGCCATTTGCTGATTTCATCCAGGACTTCCTCAAGGTATTTGACTATCCTTTGTTACAAGAGGAAGCCGCTCAGAAATTATTTTCAGTCCGGCAAGGACGAGAGACTGTGGCGAAGTTCTCCATTCACTTCCGCATTCTGGCGGAGGAATCCGGTTGGGGTGAGAGGGCGTTACGTAGTTCCTTTCTGAATTCGCTCAATAGCAACATTAAAGATCAACTGTTCACTAGTGAATTACCTGCTGACCTAGATGGAACTATTGCCTTGGCTATTAGAGTTGATAACAGAGCTCGAGAACGTCAGATGGAGGAGAACTACAACTCCCATCAACAACTGTCATCCGGAAGGACTCCACCGGTTCCCATGACGTCATTTTCCGAACCCGAGCCGATGCAGATCGGACACACTCGGCTGACACCGGAGGAGCGACAGAGACGCCTACAAAACAAAGCCTGTCTATATTGTGGAAGGAAGGGACACACTTTATCCGCCTGTTCTCTGCGGGTAAAAGATTGAGCCCACCAGTTAAAAAGGAGATGCTGGTGGGTACTATTTCTGATACTCCTGTAAATTGTTTGAAACTGCCCGTCACCCTTTGTATTAACACTGTGACTTTCCCTGTTCAGGCCCTGGTCGACTCGGGTGCCGAACAAAATTTGATCAGCCAGAGCTTGGTGGACGAACTCCAGATCCAGTCTCTAAAATTGGACCAAGACATCTCTGTTTCTGCTCTCACTGGTCAAACAGTTTCAACCATTTCACACAAGACAATAAAATTTAGGTTTGTGGTATCTGGTAACCACCAAGAATTGGGTGATTTTCTTATTGTCGAGAAACAGAGATTGCCCATCATTTTGGGTTATCCATGGCTCAGGTTACATAACCCTCACATCAATTGGGAGGAGGGTCGTATTGACAATTGGGGGGTGCGTTGCTCAGCTGAATGTCTTCGCTCAGCCATCTCTTCTAGCCCTGTCAAACAAACACCTTTTGAACCCATTGATTTATCCGTGGTCCCTGAAGTTTACCACTCCTTAGCAGCTGTTTTCAGTAAACAAAAAGCTTTGTCGTTGCCGCCACACAGGCCATACGATTGTGCCATTAACCTGATACCCGGAGCTCCACTACCGTCTAGCAGACTGTACAACATCTCTGGTCCTGAAAGGGCGACGATGACGGAATACATCGAGGCGTCATTAAAGAGTGGCATCATCCGTCCATCCACATCCCCTCTGGGTGCTGGTTTCTTCTTTGTGGCAAAGAAGGACAAGTCTCTTCGACCTTGTATTGATTACCGGGGCCTTAATCAAATTACGATTAAAAACAAATACCCTCTTCCACTCATCGATTCAGTTTATGAGCAACTTCGAGAAGCAACAGTCTTCTCTAAACTGGATCTCAGGAATGCATATCACCTCGTACGTATGCGCCAGGGAGATGAATGGAAGACTGCCTTCAAGACACCCATGGGCCATTTTGAGTACTTGGTCATGCCTTTTGGCTTAACCAACGCCCCTGCCGTTTTTCAGTCACTGGTGAATGATGTACTACGGGATTTCCTTGGGGTGTTCGTCTTCGTCTACCTAGATGACATTCTCATTTTTTCCAAAGGTCAGGACCAACACATCTGCCATGTAAAGTCAGTGTTACAACGTCTTCTGGAAAATCATTTATATGTCAAGACTGAAAAGTGCGAGTTTCACATCTCTACAGTCTCCTTCCTGGGGTTCATATTCGAGAGAGGACAGGTAAGATCAGACCCAGCGAAGATTAAGGCGGTGGTGGACTGGCCTACTCCTACGACCCGAAAACAACTTCAACGCTTCTTGGGATTTGCCAATTTTTACCGACGTTTTATAAAGGATTATAGCAAAGTTGCCGCGCCTCTAACCCAACTGACGTCTTCCCTCAGGAGGTTTGACTGGACTCTGGACGCTGAAAGAGCTTTCACTAACCTCAAAACTTTGTTTTCCACAGCTCCCATTCTGTCTCACCCTGACACCCACAGCCAGTTCGTGGTGGAGGTGGATGCCTCCGTGTCCGGAGTGGGTGCTGTTCTTTCCCAGAGGTCGGTGGAGGACAACAAGCTTCATCCCTGTGCTTTCTTTTCTCGGCGCCTCTCACCTGCTGAAAGTAACTATGATGTTGGAGATAGGGAGTTGCTGGCCATTAAGATGGCTTTGGTGGAATGGCGTCACTGGCTGGAGGGTGCCGAAACTCCGTTTGTGGTTCTCACTGGGTTCCTGGTTTTCTCCCTGTGTTTGTCTCCCCCACTCTCTCCACAGCACATTTCTAATTGTCCTGATGAGACCCACCTGTTGCTGCCTGATGAGGACTGGTTCTGGTGGCCTACTTAAGCAGCAGCTGGACACCTCTTCAGTGCTGGGACAACTTCTGCCTTTGGGACCTCCATGTCCTGCTCCTCTGAAGTCCTTCCACGGTCTTCCTCCAGCACTCTCGGGTGCACCTGCAGAAATCATCAAGAGTCCAGTCCATCAGCTACTCAACAAAAGGCTGGGTCTGCCTGTTCCTCTCTCCACCGCTCCTCACCTATATTCAACACCACGCCAAGAACCAGGACCACTCTTCTTTGATTCATCCATCTAAGACAACAAGTAAGACAATTCTGATTACTTCGAGATTCAAACATCAACCCTCCAAGATTGGATACTCACCTCTACTCCGTTCTCTTGCAGCTCCAGGCTTCCACCTTCACCTGTAAATAAAGAACACTTATTTTGTATTCCTGGTTGTTGTGTATTCTTTCTCGGTCTGCCATTTCGGGGTCGTACAAACGCCACCATGATAAACCCGTATGTTTAAATCAAATTTGTATTACTGTTTTTATCTGACAAGGTAACATGCTACTAGCAGTGCTTTTAAATTTCTTTTAGATTTTTGAAAATCCTCTCAAGTCCCCGAGCGAGACATCCCATGCCCCATCAAGGGACCCCGACCGCCAACTTTAGAAACAAATGTTGAATGGTCTGAAGCACTCGATGACTGTTTACAGAAAACAGTAAATTATTTCCTTTTTGGAACTAAACATTTAATTGGAAAAGTGACAGAATCATCTGCAGTTTGAAGTTTCTCAAAGGGATCCAAACATTTCTGCATTTATCGTGATGCTTTCAGATTACACGCTCAAGGAGAGCATATGGAAAAATAAGTTCAGTTTATAATGTTGCTAAACATTATTATTGCAAGGAAGCATTTTGTAGAGAAATATCTAACTGCCTGCCAAGTTGTCCTGACTAAAAGGCGCTTTTCTTTATGAGGCGGCCGTGGTGTAGTGGTAATGGAAGTCGTCCCCCGATCGGAAGATTGGCGGTTCGAATCCCGGTTCCCCACACCATGTGTCGTTGTGTCCTTGGGCAAGACACTTAACCCCGAGTTGCTCCCGGTAGGACTGGAAAGCTCCTTGCATGGCAGTCTGCCGCTACCGGTGTATGAATGTGTGTATGAATGGGTGGATGGTTGGTATTGTAAAGCGCTTTGGGGCCCCTCATAGAGGGCTGGAAAGTGCTATATAAATAAGCTCCATTTACCATTTAACATTGTATTTTTCTCTTGGATAGCTCATCTATCCTATAATTGATGATAACAACCAAAAACCATCATTTGAAACCATTTGTTACACTATGAACAACAAATTAGCAATTAACTCCCATGCTGGAAAACTGTTTATCTGCTAACACAAATAAACAACACAAATTATTTAAAGAAGAAAAAGTGTTTTCAGGCTGAAATGAGTAATGACAGCACAGCTTGGGAATTGTGAGGAGTTAATAGTTTAGCAGTGGAAGTCAATAGGGGCCGGGGGTCTCACTCCATTAAACTGACCCCCAGGGCCACGTATTCATCCCTCAAGCATTCATTTCCTCCTTTATGCTCCGTCTCCATTCACAACAACGAGCGAGCAGCCGTGCGTCGTCGAGCTGAGCAGGCCCGGTTCAGACTGTAGGTCATAAATATGTTGTTTAGGGCTTGAGCTAAAGTGGCTTGCTTTGTTAACCAAAGCACAAGTACTGAGTGAAAAGGCAGGCGTGGGACAGAAAGGTACTAGTTCTCTTCCTCAACACACATCTATTTCACTTTAAAAATAAATATGAATGTGTCTAGGTTTTTTTCTATATTTTGAAGTATTTATATGATGATGTTATAGGTTTTGTATGAGCCCCATATAAAGTAATTTAGATAGTGTTCCTGCTTTGACAGATATATCAGTATTACATTACAGGTTCATATCAGTCTAAATTGTCACATTTCCTTGTGATCATGCTTCTTTATGTACCCAGCAGATTAGTAATTGATCCATATAGAGCTTTGGAGCAGACGTCACTGTGTGGGCGGGTGTCGGGGGCGTGTCGGGGCGTTCCCGTTTCGACCGCCATGTTTGTTGCCCTCAGAAAAAATAAAAGAAATTCAGGAGATTTCTTCCGTCACGGTTCTGAAAAGCAGGCAAAATAAAGTGGACTGTATCCTAATAAGCTTCTCCCAGGTGAGAAAAAAAAACTACATGGAAAAAATCGGTATAATTGGAAATGTTGCCCGTTTGAAATAAATAAATAAATGGAGCAGAGACCTGGAGTAATCCTTGCCTCCACTGACATTCCCTTCACAGTCATTTTAGCAGACCTGGTCTGTGTCAGTGTTTACACCACAAATAATTTTTATAATTACAATTCACTGGGAGAGCTGGTCCAATCTATGAACAGCTGGGTAGATGATTTGGACATTTTTAAAGCCCCCAGATTGTAAATACGTTGAAGGTACGTTGTTTTTGGCTCCTTAATTGTACATAAATTATTAATTTACATTTCTTTCAGAATCAAACAACCTTCTGTATGCTAGGAGTATTAAAAACTGAGAAGACTTTATTTTTAAAGTATGTTTTTTAACTAAATTACAAGGGTCCAAGTTGAAAATTACCTTATTTTTAATGACTTGAGCATGTCTAATAACATGTAGACTTCAAATCTTGATTAGATTACTATAATCACTATATACAGTATATGTATTAAGATGCATATATATATATATATATATATATATATATATTATACATTGTCTTTTCATTCACCATTTTAATGGTGTTGTTCACAGGTTCTGCTCTGACTCTGAGCCACCAGAACACCGTGGGTCATGCTGAGTAACAGTGTGTCTACACACAGAAATAAAATGGTGTGTGAATCATCAAAACACCTACATTAAAATACAGCGAGCAGTAAAAAAAATCTTAAAGTTAAAGCATGTGGTTTCATCATAAACACCAACTCCTGAACTTGGAGCATCTTCTGATGGACTCGGTGTGATCGCTGCTGCCTGGAGGAAGTTCCCTCACAGATACAAGACATGCAGCATCCAGCAGCTGGAGGCAGGAGATGAAGTTTACCTGCAGAAGCATCACCCACTCTGCACAGGTGCATAATCAAACCACTGTGACCTTGTGTGGACCACACAGACATGGCTGGACGTCTACAGAAAGCATGAAGCTTCCTAAAGATATTTCTCAGAGCTTGTACTTCAAGGGAGACATAATTATGTAAAACATGCTGTTGACTTATATTTGCACATTTTTGTGTGTTTTCTATAAAATGTATTAACTCACACGTTCATCACATTTACTGGAAATGTTTAATTACATCAAATGTTTACTTCAAAATGGATCTGTTTCATTTCAAATTCAAACAATGACAACAATACGGCAAAGCAATGAAGTCCTGTATAGTACCTGACTTTTTTTGTGTCACCCCTAAGAAATTCTTTGTCTAGCTGTTTTTTATTCAGCTCTGACCTGAGCTCCCTGTTTTCCTGTAAGAGACGATTAATTTCTGCTCTTCTTTGTTCGCACAACTGACATTCTGTTTGTCGCCTTTTTGCTGCTGGTTCATCTTCCTCCTCCCCATCTGCAGCGACAGTGATGTCCTCTCGTGGGGTTTCCACCGCAGACTCCACAACTTGCTCATGCTCCTCTCCAGCAGCCTCCACAAGCTGTGTGTGTTCATCTTCTGCTGCCTCCACCACCTGTTGGTGCTCCTCTCCTGCTGCCTCCACCACTTGTTGTTGCACATCTCCTGCTGCCTCCACCACTTGTTGTTGCACATCTCCTGCAGCCTCCACCACTTGTTGTTGCACATCTCCTGCAGCCTCCATCACTGGTTGTTGCACATCTCCTGCAGCCTCCACCACTTGTTGTTGCACATCTCCTGCTGCCTCCATCACTGGTTGTTGCACATCTCCTGCAGCCTCCACTGCTTGTTGATTTTGCCAAGTGCAGTGTTGGAGCCCAGTCGGGATTTGACTCATCCATCTCATAAGAAGATTTGCCTTGAAGAGAACGCAGATCAGTAATATAATTATTGCCAGAAAACATTACTGTCATCCATCTAGTATATTATTTTTTTAGTTGAAATTACTGAAGTTCCATTAGTAGATTACCTTATTTTAATGGTGATGTATAAATGTCATAACAATGTACTACCCTTAAATATTCAGACACATTTTGTTAAAAGATGAAGTGCTTTAATGTGTAATATGTTGAAATTTGAAAATTGAGATGAGTTACTCATTTTTTGTTACTTATAGATTATTCTTTGAATAGATTGTTTGGAAAAGGGGCAGATATAATAAGATAGTTTCTTCTTTCTGCTGCCTTTCATTTTATATTTTCTTTTTTTTGTCTTTGTTGGGTATTTATTTTGATAAAATGAATAAAGAAATAAATTAATAATAAAAAACAATATGCTACAGTCAATGTGACAACACAATCAACTTTAAACAGTTTATTTTAAAATAACACAGATGTCCGACCTAAACTTGGTTGACCCACTATGCACTGAACTCGACCAAAACATGATACACCTTGACAAAATGGCACAACTCCAGTAAACTGATTTAAAATACTCACCTGAATGGAAATGTCTGGAACAAACAAGCATGTATCTTGTGATGGTGGAGAACGTTACATCAGGACGTCTCACTGCTGATATCCATGCCTCCTTTTTGTTATGGCCGACACAAGCTCGCCCTCGCGTTGTTTCCAGGTAGGGAAACTATAAAACGAGAGTCCGTTTTCTATTTTTTTACCTTTTCTGTCGTGTGAACGGACATTGCATCCTATTACACAGCAATTTAGGACCATTGCTAAGCTGTTGAAACCTGATTCGAACAAAATACGAGCAAGGCAGGAAAAATGGCGGATCGAAAAAAAACTACAAAAAAAACTACCCACAATGCTGTGCGCGGTGGACCAGTGACGTCACGCTCCAAAGCTCTATAGGCCCAGTGTGCCCTTCCAAACACTGTGCTGGATCTCCTTCTGTGTTGTGCTTCATGCAGAGCCATTTGTAAACATCTTCAAGTGAAATCCCAAGAGCAAACACTTTCAAAAGCCTTCAGCAGGCTGCTCTTCACCCCTGCTCCTCAGAGTGGCCCACGCTCTGTTTGAAGTCCAACAAGTGGCAGTAAATGAAGTGCTGGGTGTAACGTGGAACAGGAAGCAACTGCTTCATGGAAAGGGGTAAATCCAATGTAAACAACCTTTTTTTATTTTTTATTTTGTTCTTTAGGATTTAACTTAATCAAATGAAACCTTGGATTTTTCTACACTGATTTAAACAAAACAAACAAACAAACAAACAAAAAATCAAGACATCTTTCAGCTTGTTTAAAATAAATCTCCACATATCAAGTAGCCTTTATATGCATTCACGTTTTCCGCCAGTACATGTATAGGTCAAATCAAATGAATCAAACATTGTGTGTTGATGCATAAAATGGGTTTTAAGTTTTTCCACAAAGCAAACTAAACACACAGTGAACAGTCTTTTGCAGAAGTTCAATTCAATTCAGTTCAGTTCATTTCTATAGCACCAAGTCACAACAGATGTCATCTCAGGGCACTCAACAGAAACATTCATATACAAAAATATCCATCCATCCATCCATCTTCTTCCGCTTATCCGGGGTCGGGTCGCGGGGGTAGCAGCCTAAGTAGGGAGGCCCAGACTTCCCTCTCCCCAGCCACTTGGAGCAGCTCCTCCGGGGGAATCCCAAGGCGTTCCCAGGCCAGCCGAGAAACATAGTCCCTCCAGCGCGTCCTGGGTCTTCCTCTGGGTCTCCTCCCGGTGGGACGTGCCCGGAACACCTCACCAGGGAGGCGTCCAGGAGGCATCCTAACCAGATGCCCGAGCCACCTCAACTGGCTCCTCTCGATGTGGAGAAGCAGCGGCTCTACTCCGAGTCCCTCCCGGATGACTGAGCTTCTCACCCTATCTCTAAGGGAGAGTCCAGCCACCCTGCGGAGAAAACTCATTTCAGCCGCTTGTATCCGAGATCTTGTTCTTTCGGTCATAACCCAAAGCTCATGACCATAGATGAGGGTGGGAACGTAGATCGATCGGTAAATTGAGAGCTTTGCCTTTTGACTCAGCTCTCTCTTCACCACGACAGACCGGTACAGCGCCCGCTTCACTGCGGACGCTGCACCTATCCGCCTATCGATCTCACGCTCCAGTTTTCCCTCATTCGTGAACAAGATCCCGAGATACTTAAACTCCTCCACTTGGGGCAGGACCTCCTCCCCGACCCGGAGAGGGCATGCTACCCTTTTCCGGCTCAAGACCATGGCCTCGGATTTGGAGGAACTGATCCTCATCCCGGCCGCATCACATTCAGCTGCAAACCGCTCCAGCGAAAGCTGTAGATCACGAGCTGATGAAGCCAATAGGACCACATCATCTGCAAAAAACAGAGAAGCGATTCTAAGGTCACCAAAACGGATCCTCTCAACACCTTGGCTGCGCCTAGAAATTCTGTCCATAAAAGTTATGAACAGAATCGGTGACAAAGGGCAACCTTGGCGGAGTCCAACTCTCACCGGAAACGAGCCTGACTTACTGCCGGCAATGCGGACCAAGCTCTGACACCGGTCGTACAGGGACCTAACAGCCCTTATCAAAGGGCCTGGTACCCCATACTCCCGGAGTACCCCCCACAGAACCCCCCGAGGGACGCGGTCGAATGCCTTCTCCAAGTCCACAAAACACATGTAAACTGGTTGGGCAAACTCCCACGCACCCTCCAGGACCCTGCTGAGGGTGTAGAGCTGGTCCAGTGTTCCACGACCAGGACGAAAACCACACTGCTCCTCCTGAATCCGAGGTTCGACTATCCGACGGACCCTCCTCTCCAGAACCCCTGAATAGACCTTACCAGGGAGGCTTAAGAGTGTGATCCCCCTATAGTTGGAACACACCCTACGGTCCCCCTTTTTGAATAGGGGAACCACCACCCCAGTCTGCCAATCCAAGGGAACTGCCCCCGATGTCCACGCGATATTGCAGAGTCGCGTAAGCCAACACAACCCTACAACATCCAGAGCCCTAAGGAACTCCGGGCGAATCTCATCCACCCCCGGAGCCTTGCCACCGCGGAGCTTTTTAACCACCTCGGCGACCTCAGCACCAGAGATCGGAGAACCCGACCCAAAGTCCCCAGGCTCTGCTTCCTCAGTGGAAGACGTGCCAGTAGGATTGAGGAGGTCTTCGAAGTATTCCGCCCACCGACTCACAACATCCCGAGTTGAGGTCAGCAGCACGCCACCTCCACCATAAATGGTGTTGGTCTCGTACCTCTTTCCCCCCCTGAGACGCCGGATGGTGGACCAGAATCGCCTCGAAGCCGTACGGAAGTCATTCTCCATGGCCTCTCCGAACTCCTCCCACGCCCGAGTTTTTGCCTCAGCAACCACCCGAGCCGCATGCCGCTTGGACTGCCGGTACCTATCAGCTGCTTCCGGGGTCCCACAAGCCAAAAAGGCCCAATAGGACTCCTTCTTCAGCCTGACAGCATCCCTCACTGCCGGTGTCCACCACCGGGTTCGAGGGTTGCCACCTCGACAGGCACCAACAACCTTGCGGCCACAGCTCCGATAAGCTGCCTCGACAATAGAGGCGCGGAACACGGCCCACTCGGACTCCATGTCCCCCGCCTCCCTCGGAACGTGTTCAAAGCTCTCCCGGAGGTGGGAGTTAAAGCTCCGTCTTACGGGAGACTCTGCCAGACGTTCCCAGCAGACCCTCACGATACGTTTGGGTCTGCCAGGTCTGACCGGCATCCTCCCCCACCATCGGAGCCAACTCACCACCAGGTAGTGGTCAGTAGACAGCTCCGCCCCTCTCCTCACCCGAGTGTCCAAGACATGCGGCCGCAGATCAGATGAGACGACAACAAAGTCGATCATCGAACTGCGACCTAGGGTGTCCTGGTGCCAAGAGCACATATGGACACCCTTATGCTTAAACATGGTGTTCGTTATGGACAATCCATGACGAGCACAGAAGTCCAATAACAGAACACCACTCTGGTTCAGATCAGGGGGGCCGTTCCTCCCAACCACACCCCTCCAGGTCTCACTGTCATTGCCCACGTGAGCGTTGAAGTCCCCCAGTAGAACAAGGGAGTCCCCAGGAGGCGCACTCTCCAATACCCCCTCCAAGGACTCCAAAAAGGGTGGGTAGTCTGAGCTGCCGTTTGGTGCATAGGCACAAACAACAGTCAGAGCCCGTCCCCCCACACGTAGGCGAAGGGAGGCTACCCTCTCGTTCACCGGGGTGAACCCCAACGTACAGGCACCAAGATGGGGGGCAACCAGTATGCCCACTCCTGCTCGGCGCCTCTCACCAGGGGCAACTCCAGAGTGGAAGAGTGTCCAACCCCTCTCAAGGAAACTGGTTCCAGAGCCAGAGCCATGCGTTGAGGTGAGTCCGACTATTTCTAGTCGGAACCTCTCAACCTCACACACTAGCTCAGGCTCCTTCCCCACCAGAGAGGTGACATTCCATGTCCCAATGGCCAGCTTCTGTAGCCGAGGATCAGACCGCCAGGGTCCCCGCCCTCGGCCGCCACCCATCTCACATTGCACCCGACCCCTTTGGCCCCTCCCACAGGTGGTGAGCCCATGGGAAGTAATAATGTAACATTATTTATCTGAGGAGCAGACTGCTTTGAGCTTAACTCCATCACAGAAACTTTCATCTTGAGCAAGAATGAAGGAGACAGTGGAAAGGAAAAACTCCCTCATGAGGAAGAAACCTTTAGCAGAACCAGGCTCAGGACAAGCGGCCATCTGCTTCGACCAGCTGGGTTTGGTAGGAACAGATACTCAATGGCAGGTCAAGAATCACATGTTAAGACAGAAATAGTATCAAATGAAAATTATTCAATTTTAATTCATTTAAAGCTGCACTCTGCAGATTTTGTAGAACGCAGCAATTAGGAAAATTTTCAACAGGGAAAGCATTCTGGTCCCTCCCCAGAGCCATATATGGCTCTGCTCCCCCTTGCTCTCGCTGCAGCCTCTGAAATGCTCCGCCTCCACTACATGTCCTTATGCATTTTGTAATTTTTAACAATTAATTCAGAAATCACTGTTTTTGCTCAATAGCGTTCAGGTCTTTTGACCCACCCACACTTAACTAACATCAAACTACTCTCCAAGACCAGGCCTATGAGGTACAGCTGTTTATTTATCATTTTTAAGCATTTTGTAATTTTTAACAATTAATTAATTCAGAAATCACTGTTTTTGCTCAATAGCATTCAGGTCTTTTGAGACAACCGCACCTAACTTACATCAAACTACTCTCCAAGACCAGGCCTATGAGGTACATGTCCTGTGGCAGCCGCGACAGAGCGAAGTGACAGAGCGAAGTTCTGTGATTATATGTTAATAAAACGTTCTAAAAAATAAAATAAAAACATGGAGCGCTGGTCCAGCACACCAGAACACCATGAAATCTGCTGAGCCTCGCGCAGCCACGTTGAACCCGAGTTTAATTCGCTCGTGACAAATTCATCCATTTCCTCATTTCAGTCAGTGGAGGAGGAAGCGATCACTTGACTTTTGGCAAAAAAACAAAAGAAAAGTCCAGATCAGGGATGAAGAAGGGGAATTTAATACATTTGTGTCACATACAAAACAGTTTTGCATCGCTTTGCAATACTTTGAACGAGAACCTGCGCGGCCGCGGGCTGGGACGGGGGGTGGGCGTGGGTTAGGAGCGTGAGAAGTGAGAAGCTCTGTTTTTATTGGCTGGTTAAAAACTCTGTTTTTATTGGCTGGTTAACGGCGGGTCACTGTGGCTTTTTAGAAATGCTTATTTACCACCTGGAGAAGCAAGGGGACTATAGTTTTTTTCAGAGATTACTTTGTCTAACATCAGTCTGTCAGGAGATAGTGACAGAGTGAAGAAATATGTTAAAAATATATTTTTAGAAAACTTACAGACTGCACTACAGAAACTGCAGACTGCAGCTTTAAGGAAATTAAGTCAATTTGTCCTCCAGTAGTCTAAGCCTATGGCAGCACAACAAGTCAACCCTAACTATAGGATTTATCAAAAAGGAAAGTCTTAAAACTGGAGAATGTGTCAGCCTCACAGACAGAAATTGGAAGTTGGTTCCACAAGAGAGGAGCCTGATAACTGAAAGATCTGCCTCCCATTCTGCTTTCGGAAACTCTAGGAACCGCAAGTAAACCTGCAGTCTGAGAGCAAAGTGCTCTCTTAGGAAAATATGGAACAATAAGATATGTGATATAAGATGGAGCTAGGGTGTTGAGAGCTTTCTAATTGAATCTTTCTGCAGAAGTTCAGTTCAAACTGAAGGAATGTCTGGTCCAGGTCCTCGAGGGTCACTGTCCTGCATGGTTCAGAGGTCGCCCTACTCAACCACCTGGTTTGACTCAGTGGGTGAAAATGAAGAGATAATTTTATCATCGACTCAGTTGCACTGGAGCAGGGGAACCTCAAAAATATGCAGGATAGTGGCCCTGGAGGACCAGAGTTGGAATCTGAAGTTTTTTGTTTCAGGGTGAGAAACTAAAACCAAGTCCCAGTTTACACGGGAACAGTCTATGGAAACGTTATTATGGGGGGAAATACACGGTAATGCTGTGCTTGTTCACTCTGTTAATATTCATGACCGGTCACTGTGATTTTTGAGTTTCAGTGACACGTGCATGAACACAGACATTTTAGTTTCCACAAACACAGTTAAACCCAAAAAGGTGATTGCACAAACCTTCGTTTGTACCAAGGATGAGGTTATGGTAGGTTGGTTGAAAAGGGTGAGCAGCACAAACAGCACTCTCCTATACACCATTATTGATTATCTTCTTGCACAAAAGCAGCAAAATTATTGACGACAGATGTCTGTTATGCGCAGATAAAATTTCACATCAGTACTAGAGAGGACAACGACATCTTTAACACCTTATGAGAGAAAATGACACAAACTGCAGGAAAGTAGCAGAAACGCAACATTAGCCGTGTTTCCATCAAGGTTTCTTGATGCGCATTTTGAAGTATCGC
Organism: Garcialebias charrua; assembly: GCA_038048925.1. Taxonomy (NCBI): domain Eukaryota; kingdom Metazoa; phylum Chordata; class Actinopteri; order Cyprinodontiformes; family Rivulidae; genus Garcialebias; species Garcialebias charrua. Next base: position 47,754 of record JBBPBX010008136.1, read on the forward strand.
ATCAGAAAAGGTGAATGGAAACGGCACAATTCGAATTAACTTCCTCTAATTCGCAAAAAAGTTGATACGCTCGCTTGAGGTGGTTTTTGGGTTTTTCGAAACAGAGCTGATGCGCAAAACGAGAGATGGAAACAGATTTGCCGACTCAGTTCTGACGTAGCGAACATTCACGTCATGTGACTGATCAGCTGTTTCCGCTGTAACATCGCTAAAACTAGTTGGCATGACAGAATAAATACAACTTGCCCGATAGCAACACATTCCTGAAATATTCTCTCCATTTTGCCGAGATGTGTGGTTCGGTTCCTGTTTTCAACCGCTACTTCCTGTTTACTGTAGACGTGCGTAACGCTGACGTCTGACGTAATGCCGCTTTGCGTGGCCTGGTGGATTCGCTTCAAGCCAGTTGATGGAAACACTTCTGATTCGCATTAATTTTTATTTGCAAGTTTTCAAAAATTCGCTCAAAATTCGAATTGAAAATAGATGGAAACACGGTTACTTTCACCCAAAAACAGTGTCGTAGTCAAGGCTTTAAAACACAAAAATCTGTAAACTTTTTCTTTCACGGCTCATTTTTTTCATCTGCATCATAGATTTTTGTTAATTTAATTATTTATTGCATAAGGCATGAAATCTTTTTCTTCTTTCGGCTCCTCCCTTCATTAGGGGTCGCCACAGCAAAGATTTGACAATTATTTTTAGGCCGGATGCCCTTCCTGACACAACCACAGACCACAGAGCTACCACAGCCCTCTGTGTGGAGAAGAGACTTGTTGTCTAGGGCACCCCAGGAAGCAGATGGTGGGGGTTAAAGGCCTTTCTCAAGGGCCCAGAGTGCGGCAAATGAGGGTGGAGGCAGGTATGGGTGCTTCACCTATCCCACCCACATTTTGATATTGTCGTTGATGTGAGTTGAACCAGCAATCTTCCGATCACAGGCCCACCTTCTCTAACCTCTGCGCCACCACTCCCTATGTAAGACATCAAAACTAAATGTTGTAATTTGTTGATGTTTTTATATGTGAAGCAAGGATTGAAGATAAACATGCACAACAACATTTCAACAATAATGATCCACTGCCTGGCCAAAAAATAAGTCGCCACCAAAAACAAGTTCACACTAATATTTCGTTGGACGGCCTTTAGCTTGGATGACGTCATGCATTCACTGTGTCATTGTTTCAAAAATTAATTTTCTACAAATATCTTGCATTGATGACTAGGCACTAGGCGTGAAGGGTGCATCACTTCACCTGCTTCTCTTCTTACCCTGATGAGTCCATCACTCTGGAACAGGGTAAATCTGGACTCATCAGACCACATGACCTTCTTCCATTGCTCCAGAGTCCAATCTTTATGCTCCCTAGCAAATTGAAGCCTTTTTTTTCTCCAGTTAGCCTCACTGATTAGTGGTTTTCTTAAGGCTACACAACGGTTCAGTACCAGTCCCTTGAGTTCCTTGCACACTGTGCGTGTGGAAATGCTCTTACTTTCACTGTTAAACATAGCCCTGAGTGCTTCTGTTGTTTTTCTTCTATTTGATTTCACCAAACGTTCAAGTAATCGCCGATCACAATCATTCAGGAATTTTTCCAGCCACATTTCTTCCTCAAAGACGATGTGTCCCCACTATCCTTCCAGTTTTTAATAATGACTGGACAGTTCTTTTTTTTTATTTCATTCAACCTTTATTTAGTCAGGTAAATCTTTTGAACCTCATGGGCTCATTTACGAAAGCGACCTGCTAAAACTAAAGAACAATGAACAGCAGTGATAGAATTTCATTAAACAATAAACAAACAAACAATAAACAATAGAAAACAAAAAGAGAGAAAAAAAACAAAAGATTTTTTTTTTAACAAAGTATCAAAAAACTAGCAAAACATTATAAGGTAGACGTATAAAATCAAAGACAGGAACAAATCTGCATTGGTTTTTGCCAGGATTCCAACAGATTCTGAAAACCATTTAGAGAAGTCAAGGTCGAGAGCTTCAGATCTTTTTGTAAGATATTCCATGAAGCAGGAGCGGAGTAGGAGAAGGCCCTTTTTCCAAGTTCAGTCCTCACTGACGGAACACTGCAGGTAATCATGTCCTGAGAGCGCACGCTGTAGCTGCACTCACGCAAAGACATGTAGGAGGAGATGTATGAGGGCAGCAGACCAAGAAGTGATTTAAAGATGAAAATGTACCAGTGGAAGAGTCTGCGTGAGGTTAATGATGTCCAGTTAACCAGTGAATACAGGGTGCAGTGGTGGGTACGATAATCACAGCCAGTTATGAATCTTAGTGCACCATGATAGACAACATCCAACATCCGCAGGGTGCTTGTAGGAGCATTCATGTAGAGAATGTCACCGTAATCAATGGAGGGAAGGAAAGTCACAGATACAAGGCGTTTCCATTCAGTAGCCGTGTTTCCATCAAGGTTTCTAGCTGCGCATTTTGAAGTATCGCAGCAGAAAAGCTTAATGGAAACGGCAAAATCCGTATTTACTTTCTCAAGTTCGCCAAAAAGTTTATACGCTCGCTTGAGGTGGTTTTTGGGATCTTCGAAAATGAGCAGATGCGCAAAACGACAGATGGAAACAGATTTTCCGACTCAGTTCTGCCGTAGCGAACATTCACGTCACGTGACGTTCAGCTGTTTCCGCTCCGGACAACATGTAACATCGCTAAAACTAGTTGGCATGACAGAATAAATACAACTTGCCCGATAGCAACACATACCTGAAATATTCTCTCCATTTTGACGAGATGTGTGGCCGGGTTCTGTTTTCAACCGCTACTTCCTGTTTACTGTAGACATGCGCAGTGCTGACGTCTGACGTAATGACGCTGACGTCTGACGTAATGACGCTGACGTCTGACGTAATGACGCTGACGTCTGACGTAATGACGCTGTGCGTGGCTTGGTAGATGCGCTACAAGCAGAGTAGATGGAAACACTTCTGCTTCGCATTAATTTGTATTTACATATTTGCGAGATTTCAAAAATTAGCTCAAAAATCGAAATGAAAATGGATGGAAACACAGCTAGTGTTAGACATGATCTGTTTCTGAAAAAGAAACCTAGTTTAACTTTCAGTTTCTTCACTAGGTTTTCCACGTGGAGTTTAAAAGAGAGATGTGAATCGATCAGGATACCCAGATATTTATAGGAATCAACAAACTCAATAGGGACACCATTAATTCTTCACCACTAGTTCTTAACCCAGTTTTAGTAGTTTCTGTAATCTCCTTAGATGTTTTCGCTGCTTGATGCCAATGATTTGACCCTTCTCAAACAGACGGACATCTTTTCCACGATCACGTGATGTGTCTTTCAACATGGTTGTTTAAGAAATGAGAAGCAACTCATTGCACCAGTTGAGGTTAAATAACTTGTTGCCAGCTGAAACATTCATTCAACCTTTATTTAGGCAGGTTAATCCCATTGAGCCTCGAGGACTCATTTACAAGGGAGACCTGTACACAATCATAATAAATATATTCGCCCATGCAGTGATTATCCAATAGCAGGCTTGTACCTATTTGCTTAGTTAAATTCAGGTGGTGACTTTTTTGGGGGGGCCAGGCAGTGTATAACTGATGATCATGTAGAATAGCACAAATATCAAAATATTTTTGTCTTTCTGCTTACAACTCTTCACCTCATACATTAAAATCCATTAAACTGGGTTTCATCAAAGACAGAATGCCGATCGAGTCTTTTCCTGAACTGCTCGGATGTCACTTTTGAGGACACTGCAGGAACAGAGGAGGAGGGCGGGCCGTGCAACTGGGAGTTAATGAGTGGAGCAAGAAACAGAAGTTTTGTGTGTGTGTGTGTGGGGGGGGTGAGTGTGTGTGTGTGGGAGGGTCCTGCTGGAAATCAAGATCAGGAGTGAAAGTGAACAGGCTGCAGTTTTGGCAGGGAAGTGGGAGTGTTTTTTGTCAGCAAAAGCATGACGGAGAAAAACATGGAGAGCAAAGTATTATAAGGAGAAATGCTTGCACAGTACTTTTCTAATTAATAAATACATCTTCTGAACGTCTGATCGGTGTTTTAAGATGGTGCATTGAATAATAGGAAAGCAGCCAACTTGCTGAGCTGTCTTTAAACTTTGTTGTAAATTATTCAACAGATTAGAAAACTTCACAGATTCAATAGGTCCAAATCCAGTTGTTAAAACTTGTATTTTTGCTAAGCATCAGCACTTTTATTTTCATTCGACACATTGCAAACTGAATTGTTTACTTGTATTAAAATGTGTGTGCAGTTTGGCCCATTTTTTTCATGGCTGAATAAGTGAGACAGGAAAAGCCAACAAGTTCCGTTTGTAGCTCCGTTAAATGAAGCGAGCTGATTGTATGCCATGCAAGCTGTTTTAGATAAACTGTTCTGTCCCTGAAGGGATGCAGAAACAATTGTTTCTCCACTTTGTTTAAAATGACGCCTGTATGTTGTATGTGTAACATTTGGCAGTCTGTCTGAAAATGAACATGTTTTGCTCATGTCTGTTGCTCCTTGCAGATACCACGGGCCTTTCTAACAAAGATAACTTTTGCACTTTGTTTCACTTTAGCTCGTGTAAACCGAGATGAAACTGTGAAAGAGCAAATATGCTTTAATGTTTAATGTTAATAAATCATTATTATGAATTCTGCTGTTTATAGGTCAAAATGTATCATTGCTGTCAAGCTAAAATCTACATTTATCAGTCTAAAAAAGCTAAGTCTGGTCCTCTGGACATTCAAAAACCAAACCAAAACAAAGCAAAAAATTGTAGAAACGTTTCGTCTTTCGTCCGAAAGATTTCCTCAGTCTGAGATGCTGTATTCAGCTCAGTCTTATAAATAGCACCCTCTCTCAGTGGATCAACCAGTTTGCTGATGAAAGCCAAAACTAGCTGTTCACACGATCAAGGAGGACCAGAGGACCAGACTTAGCTTTTTAAGATTTTCTACCTGGATTATTGAGCATGCATCAGGGTACATTTATCATTGTTTTCATGTTTTTCAAATAAACTATTGCTCCTTCACATCTGTCTGTGAGTTTATAGACAACTATTCAGGGAAAAATGTCAAATAGAGCTCATGACCAGTGGCCACTGAGTTTATTGTCTACATTTTTTTTAAATCATCATTTTCATTTTATGAACAGTTCCTATTTTGGAGACACACATTTCAGCTAGCCAATGGCGTACAGAGTATCACAGTTGGGATACTGTATTAGGTTTTAATTCTATTATGAAGGGGCAGCTGTAGATGAGTGGTTAGAGCAGTCATCCTTCAGTGGGAAAGTCAGGGGATCAATTCCACCAGCAGTCGCATGTTGTGTCCCTGGGCAAGACACTGAACCCCTCTTTGCCTCCGGTGTGTGTCCCATCAGTGTATAAATGTCACCTAAAGCTCCAATTTTCTCTACAGACTCAAATTGTCTTTGTAGAGATGTAGCAGAGTGCTGTATGAATGTGTGTGTGTATGTGTGTGGAGGTAATTGAGAGGACAGGTTGTGTTGCAAAGTGATTTGAGCATCTTGAGCAGATAGGAAGGCACTAAATAAGAACAGTCCATTTACCATTTACCCATATCTGTGCAAGAAATGTCGTAGCTTCAGGCCACGAGAAAAGCAGGTCGTGTACGTATTAATCAAGGTTTTAGGGTGCATTCACACCAGCCCTGTTTAGTCCGCTCTAATCAAGCTCTATTCTGTTCGCCTAGAAAGTCCGGTTCGTTTGTGGAGGAGTGAATGCGCAATCAAACTCTGATATGGACCAAAGAAACAAACTCTAGTCCACCTAAATACCTAGGTCTCGGTTCGATTGAAGTGAACTCTGGTGTGGTTCAAATGCAGTGTGAATGCAAGCGGACTGGAGACCATGCCAAAAGCAGGAAGTGGATTACAGTGCAGGGCAAACAAACGGTAATTCTCTTACTTCATATGGAGCCGTCTCAGCAGCCTTGTGTGAAAAACAACGTTCTCCATGGTCTTCTGCCTCATCTTGCGCTCAAGCTGTGTCCATTGTTGAAAAATGTTTGTTCGGAACATGAGCCACAGACAAAACAGAAATCCTAAAACAGCTAAACTTTGACGCAACTCCACATTTTTTTTTCCAGAGGAAGAAGAAGAAGAAATGTCTTCTTCCAAGGTTTTTGTGTGGTTTCCTTCAGTAGTTCTTGGTGCAGCACCACCACAGGCGAGGGTAGGAACATGTTGGCTCGACTGATTCAGTGCAGTGTGAATGCAAACTGCACCAGCTGAAAATGTAAACAAATGTTCTGAATATTGGTCCAATCGAACCGAGTCTACTGTGAAAACGACCTTGACCTTGAAAGTTGTGGAGATGCCAGAAATTTGCACCATCCTGAACTGGTAAAGTGAGAGTTGGTGGGAAAGAAATGGCAAAGGATTGGTACTTGGACCTCATCTTCCTCAAACTGTAGATGATGTGCTGCAGATTCAAAGCAGAAACTCTCAACTGATGATTATTTAGTGTGTGTGTGTGTGTGTGTGTGTGTGTGTGTGTGTGTGTGTGTGTGTGTGTGTGTGTGTGTGTTGCTTGCTTGCATGTCTTGTAATAAAATTCTTAAAATGGAAATGTTAAAGTAAAAAAACAAAAAGATGCATTTCTGAAAATGACAACTCAATCGAGGACAGATGTGAAAACTGTCTTTTGACTTTTTTGAACCCATTCAATTAGACAGAGGTTCCACTTCTTGGGTGCTTCCGGTGTGCCCAATTAACTTTGTTTTTCTCAGTGTTGATAAGAGCTAAAACCATTAAATAAAGAAGTAAGACACAATATGCACAGTAGACAGTTTATGAACAGAAACCATAAGAAAATCTACTAATTAGTCAAACACAAAACCCTAAAACCAGATTTGTGGAGAGAAATGTATAAATATTTAGATTCGAGTCCAACCTGTAACTGAACCTCCTGCAGCAGACACAAAGATTACATCATCCCTGCTATAAAGCTATTCAATTTAATATTTTGACATTAGTATACAGTATGCTAAAGTGATGTTTCTGTAGCAGTGCACTTTTATTTAACAAACAGGTTGAGATGTTCAAAACAAAATGCTAAAACAAAGTTAGTTTGATTTTAAATGAAGCTTGCACAGACTGGTTCTGAGATGTACAACTCCCTTCAGATTAACATCTGAGAGGAAAACAGCAAGTTGAGGAGGTTTTGTTTGGGACACACTTTCTGTGCTTTTCTTCCCTCGTGTGTTAGGCGCCTCCTCGCTGGCAGCGCAGCTGAATAAATTAATCATTCTGTGCCAAGCTTTTGTTTTTTACTCCCTTTTTATTTTTTGGAGGATTGGAGTAATTCAAGAAATTGTCAAATTTTCTGCAGAATGTTTCCCTGAAGCAACAAATGGTTGTGGTCCGGTGCCCGTTTTGTTTTACATCCATCTCTTAGAGGCATATCAGCTTCCACTTGGTCCTTGGCCTTTGTTTGGAGTGAAGGAAACAACAGCTGTCGCTTTCACAGGATTTTCTAACCCCAGGTCCTTGGACAGAAATTAAATCACTCCCTTCCTCTTTTTGTTCGTTTAAAACACAAAACGTACCACTGCCAAGAAGAAGGTTCTCAACTGACACCACCAGTAGACCTTTGCCTCTGACACCTATACACTTTCTTTTCATGCAAACACAGGACTTTCCTCACTTGGGTCAGAGGAGGGAGGCGGGGGTGGACCAGGATGAAAACAGACAGAAACGGACAGCTTCAGCTCCTTCTCTCACCTGTCTCATTATTAGCAGTGATGAATGACACGGTCAGAATTCCTCCCCAATTATTCTGTCTGAGAGCCGCCTCTCTCCCTGCGTCCACCTGTTGACAGAGCAGCTAAACGAGAGCCCGGCAGGAATGTTAATCATAGAACCTGACATGTTGCCGGAGATTTGGCCTTCGGACTCTCTGTGGGCCTCTCAGACAGGTGGCTTTGTCTCAGTGGAGCAGATCCAATATCAAGTATCTGATACAGTTTGAAACTTCAAAAGCATTGTTTTATGTGTGGAACTTTATCGTAGTGAGATGGGCAAAATTTAAAGTGATAGTTCTGAACCTTTTAGAAATGGGGCTCTGCGTAAAAAATAAGCAATATCTTAGCTGTTGTAGATACATTTTTGAACAAACTATGAAATAAAACTTTACTGTGATTTAACTGAAAAGCTAATGTTTGCATTTTCAGTTTTGCATTACAGTATATTATTGTTTATATGACATTTTAACCCTAATCCTTCTAGAATTGCGCCGCTCAAGGTGGCTGCATGTTGGAGTAGCTCTCTTACATTCATTCTGAGATTTTGCTTTTGAACATTTTAATTACTCTTTTTTTTACTGGATGTAAATCGCTTTTTTTTTTTGGATGATTACTTCCTCCGGTATCAGATGATGTGCAGCTGGAAAGATTTTTACTAAAACTTTTTTTTAAAAACTTTTGGACATTTGTTATGATGCATAACCATAATAAGATGGTTTTCTAGAACTGGCAGCCGCTTAACATCTCATAAAATCAAATAATATCTCAGCTACAGCTTCAAATCCCAAATGGGTTGAAAAGGAGGTGCCGTGGATGCATTCCCGTCTACCTGGAGGCGGCGTTCGAGTGCCTGACTGCCAAGATCTTGGAGGTGGTGGTAAACACGGCTCATGACAGAGATCGTCCCCTGACACCTGCAGTTAAGTCTGCGGCGACGAGGGGCTCGACAGACTGGGAGAAATGGCCATCATTCGTGGAGGAGTTCTGCCCAACATTCAGGTAGTCCTGCTGCCCAAGAGGACCGAGAGGTCTGCTGGGTCTGGGTGGACAGGTTGGCATCTGCAGCCAGTTTCTTCGGATCCGCAGTGGGACAGACTGCTACAAGAGATCCTTCCTGTTCAAAGACATCAGCATCTAGAACAACTCTAATGGAGGATGATGAGTTACACCAACAATTAATTTCCCTTTGGGATTAATAAAGTATTTTTGAATTGAATTGAATTTTATGATTATTGACAGGCACAAATTGCATCAGCAGCAGCTAGCTGTATCACTTCCTGTTTAGCTGGAAGACTTGCTCCAGGAACATTATTTTATATATATATATTTTTTTTTTTTGCAGGACTAGCCACATATAACATTGTCAGCCGTGTAAACGCTTATATAAATATGTTTGCCGCATCAATTCAGATCATTCAGAATGAGAGTTCCTCAAACTGAAGTTATTCCCAAAATAACTACATTATGCAAAGTGTAATCATTTTTGGTAAACATTTTTATGTGTTGCAATTTTCTACATGAATGTGAAGCAAATATATTAATCAGATGACAGCGTACACATTATGACTTTAAATATCTGTTGTTGAATCCAATTAAATTATTAGATTGTGCTTGCTTGTCTTTAATGTGTAACATTCAGTGTTTATGTCATTTTACTGATCTGGTAAAACTGTGTGAGTAAATTATGAAGCTCTGTTTCTCTTCTGATCCTACTTTTATCTCGGTTAGATTTTTTTATGGCAGTTATGCTGAAACTCATTGTATCTGTGCCCGTTGTTGAAATATTAAAGCATGACAAATGGAGAGGGAGGATGGCGTTGTGTGATGAGGTTAAGCGGGCAAATTCATCACACTGCCCCAGGACAGAGATCATCACAAACCAAAGCACAAACTAATTGCAGAGCGTTTTGATGCAGGTTCTGTAGCTGAGCTCTTTGATGTGTGTTTGCACGGAGCATGTACGTGGTGTTTCCTCGTTTTAGGGGGAAACCACAGTGTTTCATCTTGACATTAGATATGAAGCCAAGCGGAGCATGTGCGGCGGTGGTTAACCAGCATAGTAAAAAATACCTGTGTACTCATCAGCTAAGTTCAGACAAAACATTTACCGGTACAACTTTAAACACAGAGCCCAACATTAACTTGTGAAAATACTGTACACATAAAGGATTTTTAAAAAAAGTAGTGCATGTTGCCTGCTGCATTTCATGCAGAAGTTCAGACTATGTTGGGAAATGATAGCTTTGTAGCCACTTAGGTTAAATGTTGAAAAAGAAAAATTATTTTGTGCAAAATCTCATGATCTTACAATATCTGTTATGTTTTTAATGGCTAGAATCTACCACCACTTACCATTTTTGTTCAATATCTGTAAAATTTGTGAGGGGGAGTGGTGGCGCAGAGGTTAGAGAAGATGGGCTTGTGATCAGAAAGTTGCAGGTTCAACTCCCGGTGCCGTCAACATCAAAATGTGGGTGGAAAAAAGGTGAAACACCCACACCTGCCTCCATTCACCTCACGATGGGCCCCTGAGCAAGGCCCTTAACCCCCACCATCTGCTCCCAAAACAGGTCTCTCTTGAAAATGAGTTCTCATGGCTCAATGAGACTACCTGTATAAATAAAGAGTAAATTAAAAATAAAATAAAAAAAACAATTGCCAAGTCTTCCTGAGAGCTTTTTTTAAATTAATTTATTCATTCATTTAAAAGAAACACACCAAAAAAAAAATAATAATAATCTAAATGTAAGCACTGAATGAAAAGGATGCAGAACAAAGAAGAAAATTCTGATAATATATGCCCCTTATTTAAATAAAATAAAATAAAACAAAAAATAACACAGGCTTGAGTTAGATTGCTGTGGCGACCCCTGAAGAAGGAAGCAAGCTTAAAATAAATAAATAAATAAATGTACAAAATTTACTGACGTATAGCAATTTTTGTGTAGGCTAAACTTTATTAGCTGTGAGACCATCTTGAATTGGTAACAAAGTTCATGCTCAATCGTATCAAATCCAATAACTCTTCGTCGAGTCATCTGGACAGTTTCTTTTTTATAGAAAAAAAATATATATATATACTTTGTTGCCTTGAATCACTTTGGCTGTGGCTGCCTGCCTGGGAGGAGTCGACGAGGGACAGGACATCCCCCAGAAACCATCTTGGCTCCAGCAAACTGGTTAGTCCACTTAAGGTGTTTACTGCTTGGTGGGGAAACAGTTTACTGGAACTCCTCTGACTGATGAAGCCCTCCGGATGGAGGGCCAAACATTTCTATAAAAAAAGAAACTGTCTAGATGACCCTAGCCTGGTTAAAACCAGACCCTGTCTTCACTTCGCTTCAGACTAGGGTCTGGGACCTCTCCATTTTAAAACGATTCTTGCTGGAGGCGTTGGCCTCTGCTGAGGAACAAAACCATTGGATATTTTGAACAGGGAAAGCATTCTGCTCCCTCCCCTCAGAGCCACCCCCCGTGCTCTGGTGAACTTGACAACTGCTCCGCCTCCTGCAGCTTTTCTCTTGCTGCCGGCTGCCGCGCTGGAAATTCTGTGTTTATATGTTAATAAAACGTTTTAATAAAATACAATAAAACCATGGATCGCTGGTCCAGCTCACCAGAAGACCAGAAAATCTGATGGGACTCGGGCAGCAACGTAAAACCCGAGTTTAATTCTCGTGACAACCTCAGCCATTTCCTTGTTCATTTCAGCGGAGGGAGAGAAGGAGGAGGGAGCGAGCGATCACTTGACTTTTGGCCCAAAAAACAAAAGAAAACTCCAGATAAGGGATTAAGAAGGGGAAATTAATAAATTTGTGTCACATATAAAACAGTTCTGCATCGCTTTGCATCGCTTTGAATGAGAACATGCCGGTGCTCGCTGACTGAGCCCTTAGGGCTCTGCGCGCTGGGACAGGTGGGGGCGTGGGTTAGGGTCCAAAACTCCGTCCCTTCTGTTCTCTGATTGGTCCGAACAAAAATCTACCGGAGAAATGGTTGTTAATGGGAGAAGTCCCAGACTGTGCAGTGAAGGGAAATGAGAATTGAGCGGAGCTGTGCAGGAAGGCGAGGGCCAGGCTAAGATGACCCGACTGAGAATTACTGGATCTTGAATTGGGTTGATTACAAAATAATATTAATTCTAAAAAGCCAATATTTACTTTTTAAAACTTTTTAATTAAATTTGTCCGCCCACAAAAAAATGGTGATTCCAATAATTAATGGTGATCTCCGATAAGATCTTGTCAGCACCAGAAAAATGTCTGATGCGCATGAAGCCTTGTTTTGCACAAGTGACCATCCTTCTGAGGTCATTCTTTATCATAGTCTGAGTTTAAATACAGTAGAATTATGTACTACACACTAAATAGTTTCTTGTGCAAATGAAATAAGTATCTGGAGTGCACCAGATAATATAGTGTGCCTATAAAAATGTTTCCTGTGCACACGAGGAATTATTTATTTACTTTTACTCCAGCATCTCTTAGGTTAGGGGCTTCATATTCAGCATCTTAAACCTCTCAAAACTTAATTTACAAACATATTACAAAATCATACACATACGTCAGTGAATCTTAAACTGATAAATAAGATTGACTTGTTACACTTCACCTTTATTCTCTTTGTCTCAAACTTATATGTACTTAACCAAAGCTACATTTTAGATTTTGGAACTGGAGCTTCCCTCTGACACCCAGCATGGCCTCCCCTTTTAGGACCACAAGAGCTTCTCGGATCAGACAAAACAAAACCTCAATAGGCAGAGAGCAAAGGGCACACAGCCACATTTAACTTTCAAAGACTCTGCTTGTATAATCTTAGCCCATCAAATAAAAACCTTTTGTTACAACATTTATCTTTTCATTCGGGTTGCAATTGTTTCACATGTTTGCTTTGCAGTCAGTCAAACACTTGGGGAGTATTTGCAGTGTGTGTTTTATAAGCAGGTACATGCACGGTCATGTGGATTAAACTCTTCTAAACGCATTCACTCAGCAGCCACTGTTATGTAATGAGCAGATTTTGTGTGCTTTTTGTCACCGAACAAAGAAAAACGTGTTAGTATCGCTCAGAGGCTTTAACTGATCAAACAAAGCGACCATAAAGTGAAGCCCTCTGTTTGAAAACTCAAGCCTCACTAAGCTCAGCGACATCCAAAGTAAACAGCGTCTTGGATATGAGCAGCGATGAGGTGTTGAACCACTTCAGATCCTGACGAAGCTCTCTGTTAGTGAAACACAATAATGATAAAAAAATGATAATGTACAGGATAATGATTAAAAGCTGTGTGGAAAAACAAAAGCAGATGTAAACACTGAACGTCTTTTACACATTCTTTACACGTCCTTGTTTGACTCAGGAGCATGTTGGAGTGTCCTCTTTGGCTCTCTTTCAATGCACATAAAAGTCCTCCACTGCACACTGACATGTTGTACATTACTAACAGTGGATTATTAAATGGTGTCACTTAAATCAGATGATTTTTAAAAATTTAGTTAAAGAATAATAATTGCATCCATCATTCAAGATTTCACTGGTAGCCCTGTTAAAATCCGTCACTAGCTTGTCATTCTGGGGATGCACAATATTATCGGCATGGTATCGGTATCGGATGAAATTAGCGTTAAAGTTAAATATTGGGACATCGGCCGTTCCATCAAAAATAGTCACCGATATAAAAGGCGCTGTTTTTGTATGACAGATATAAAAGGCGCTGTTTTTGTATGACAACCCACTGACAAGGGTGCCTGCAGTGCCAGCACAACGTGATGACATCACACGTGTTACCTGATCTGATCGCGGCGGAGAGGAAGAAGTCAAAATGGCAGCGGTGTAGAAGTTTTTTTTGTTGTTGTTGTTGTTGTTGTTGAGGATATTGGATTCCAAAGATTATTGAACTATGTTGAGCCTCGCTGCATATTCCCCAGTAAGATATATTTTTCCAACATAGCCTTACCCGAGTTACAAGCCGTCATTTCTGACGTCATTGAGAAGCTAATAGCCAATGGCACTTGGGTGAGTTTTTCCACATTTGGACATTAATTGTTAGCTTCTTTAGCATGATTAGTCTTACAGCACAATGGATAGACAAAAACTTTGGGACTTACAAAGGCTGTCCTTCATGCACAGGAGTGCAGAGAGGATCCCACACTGCAGCTTGGAACCTGGAACAAGCCTCCACAAGTGAGACAGCATCACAGGCAACTAATGCTAATAAATAATATTCAAAACTTTTCATTTAATGTAAGCTAAAGAGCTATGCACATCATATGGCTGTTACTGAATATATGTCACCAGCTCTTACAGCTGTTGCACAATATTTGTAGTAAATAAGCCTAAAAAAAGGGCTATGTTCTCAAATATCGGCATTGGTTATCGGCCAAATACTTTGTAAGTTTTAACATACCGGCATATTGGATATCGACCAAAAACCCAATATTGTGCATCCCTATGTCATTGTGATCAGAATTAATATTTTTTCTAAAAACCGAGGTTGCTCAAAGAGCTTTCTAGAGCTATACAATATTAATTGCTCATATTCTTTTCATAGAATCCCACTTCAAAAGATTTGAACTATTCCTTTTAAGTTGGATGCGATGTCCCAAATCCATGTGTTTGAGTTAGAAAGTTGGCATGAGACTGCAGGACTGTCACATTATGTAAATCAAAGGTAATTACTGGGCTTTGCTGCCTCTGGTTGTGCAGGCATGACTTGTTGGTACTAAATTCTATGAAGGAACTAAAAATACACTGCAATAGTTCAGGTAGCACAAAAAATTACACGGTAAACCAAAAGCACAGCAAAGTATCGTCTGGTAAGGAAGGTTTGAGTCTTTTGGTAGTGAACCCACAGCCGTCCTCAGGCTTGGGGTTGGACTTCCCTTCTGGTTTCTTTGGCTGGAAATGGTTTAGAGTTTACCCTGTTTCAATATTTGTTTATATAAATGAATTTCACTGTGGTCTGATTTTTCCACATAATTAACAGTGGTCACAGAGAAGATGAACCGCTGATGAACCGCAGCTTCAAATCCACTTAGAATTCATGCTATGAAACAGAATCATTGAAATGCACAGAGCTGGAGTTAAACAGGAAGTGAAGGCAGCGGGCAGGAGGGAGGTGAAAGTGCGCCAAGCAAAGAGCCGATTTAAGTGAAAACAGAGTGCGGGTCTGCAGCAGTGAGCTCATATGAAATGTGGCGCAGTGCAGGAATACTGTATTCACACTGCCTTGATGATCAATTCTCATGCACGGTTCAACGCCAGAGGAAATAGCCATGGAGCCTCAGTCTGTCTGGAGTATGACTCTATATTCCATCTCCATGTTGGCTGCAGGCTTTCAGCAGAAAGGGGAAACACTGAATCAATTGTGCACTGTAAAGTCGTAGACGAGAGCGAGAGAGAGAAAAACACATGTTGGCATCCAGCACTGCTTAAGGATATACACAGATTCCCAGCACACACCAGGCAGAGAAGATTTACACACGGAGTGAAGAGGGAGACGGTTACATGTTGTAGCCAAGGCAAACCCACACTCGTGTTTATGGACACTTTTTCTCTCACAGACCACAAGTTTTCCAGCGGTGGCTTTGGACGAAGCCATGAAAATGTGTGTGTGGGAGTGACTGTAGCTTTTGTTTCCTTCCAACCTAATTCATGCTCTAATCAGTATGTAAAATCTAATTGCATGTTTCGAATTTTCGAGGACTTTGATGTTTAACTACCGGTATAGAGCCATTTGGGGGAAATAAGCGAATTGCAAATTTGCACTTGGTTAGTAATCAGGGCATCAGTAA
>JBBPBX010008137.1:0-11408 GCA_038048925.1 Garcialebias charrua
CCCCATGACCACAGGGGGGTGATGTTAGGTCATGCCCATGTCAAGGACAAAGATTTCAATAACCCCACAAACGACAAAGATCTCGCAAACTCAAAGACTTCATGGGAAAACAAGGTCGTCCAAGCACAGGATAGTAAATAAACTAAACAGTTTAAACTATACTAGTTGCGAAAAGAAACCGTTCCAACTAGAACTTAGAAACGCTAAGCATAAAACCCACAACAAAAAACTAACCTTAACAACCGTTTAAATCTGCAGGATTTAATTGACATCGGTTATAAAGCTAAGAACTGTTTTTCTTGTGTGTGACACGTTGGAATCTGACGACCAGAGTGAGTTTGACGTAGTGAAACGTTGTTTTTAGTTGCTTAATTGCTACTTTTGTTGTTATTGAAGTTGTTATTGTTTTCTGAACACTCCCAGCCAAAAGAGGTTTTGATTAATGTTAGTTGAAGACTTAAATGGATTTAACTATGCCAACATGCTGTTCATTTTGTTAAAGATCTCAATCTTTGAAGAGTCATTGTAGATCAATACTACTTAAGGTACTATAATCTACACTGATCTCCCAATCATTTAGGTAGGACCGATTCGATCGTTTCTATTCTAGATCTATTCATTTTGATGAGTCTCGCCATAGACTTCAAAATTTATAGGGAATACCAAATCTTGCGTCGTTCGTCTAAAAGACAACAGACATTTAGACCAAACTAGATTTCATTTTTTTATTTTAGTTTAACCTAAACTAAATAATGAATGGAGGAATAGTTTGAAAGAAGAGGCCTTCGTTACAGAAGCCCTCCACATTTCTATAGGTATAGATCCCTATATCTGATTTTTACAGCATTGATCCACCCCTTAATTGGTAATTGTAGCTGATCTAATCCATGATAGCTTACATACCAGGTGCATATAGGTAAGGCTTAATGTAGAATCCCAATCATAAGCCCACCTAAAACCACATAATTGCATGACACATTGAACCAGGGTGGCACCGACTGGAAGCCATCCAGCCTGCAACCTTCGATGTGGGGACCTGCTGATCCAACGTTGGTCTTCAACCTTCATCCAAGGGCCGCCTCCTCTGCTTCAATCGAGGGATCCCCTCTACATGCTGATTAAAATCCATTCTTGCTGATGAAATCAATAACCCCCATCGTTGTGGATTTACCGTTGTGGATTATAAGACTTTGTTTTCCAAAGGATCACAGACTCAGTTTTCCATGGGTTAACAGACTATGTTTTCCAAAGGATTAAAAGCGTACCAAAATGGGATTACCTACGAACAGTATGGAATTTCCAAAAACATTATGGGAGTATAATTTTGAACTTTTTTGACTTTTTTTTTCCACTTGCTGGATTACATAGAGGTCAGAGACATTCGGTGGTATCCATTCATGTTGGAACTCATCTCCAAGGACAGGCGATGACTTCCAAAAAGGGGGACTGTAGTGATACACCTCATCTCTGATATTGTAGGCTTGACATTCAAGTACACCTCTGTGCATCTCTCTGAAACTCTCAGTGTACACCTTCTTGAAACTCTCAAGGAGACAAATGGACACTATATTTCGTTACAATTATTTTGAATTAATGGACATTAATTAATCAGATTGAACTTTTTCTTTAATGTGTGTTAATTCAGAATTGATCTACAGTATATTTTTGTCATTTCAATGATGATCTGTTACTTGCATGAGTTTGACCCTTCTGCTGTTTTATTTCTGCAAGAACAAGCAGGTTCTGAATCTGGGACGTAAAGGCTGTGCAGCTTCCTTCTCTGTTTTGTCTGTGAAAGTTAGACATAATATTCTCTGTGCTCACAGGCCAGCCCATCTGGCCGATTCTGTAAACAGTTTTCCTGTTTTCCGTCAGAGACATTTCTGCCTATGGAATTAAACTTCCATCTTTTATTTTGTTAAACCAGCCAATAGTTATTAAGGAGGTGGGTCAGACCTTGCCTCCCATATAACGGTCCATTTCCTGCATTTTTGCTGGAGTTGGAGGGAAGAACATCCTAAGAACTTGTTTCTTCCCTGGAAAAAGCTTGAGACGTTCCGGTCATTGTGTCAACTAGACCCACGTTTCAGCTGGAGTTACAGTAAAGCTTACTGTAACTCACTCACTCATCTTCTAGAAGAATTTGTTTTCTGAAGTTTTATTTTGAAAATCCGTCAGTGCGATTGGGGCCTGTTCCTGCCGGTGAAAGCGTGCTCCCGGCTCGTCTGATCCAGCCATACACGCACAAAGTCGACTGGACGTGAGCTAGACCACACAGTCCGTTAGTGTCCACAAACTTCTCAGCCCTCATCTCCAGGGGACGTATCGTCACCAGGTAAAGAGGCTTGTTTGTATGCTGCACGTGTCAGAAGTACAGCTGGACCTGTTTGGGAGAAGGTGCCACCCTGGTAGCTTCAAAGTAATTAACTTCAGTTAACTTAGCTTTCACTTTAATCTTCCTCCTATTTCTTCTTTTTCATAAGCTATTAATCGGTCAAGTAAATGTACCAACAGTTAAAGTTCCTAACTGTCTGTTTGTTTTAATTTGAATTCTTGTCAACGTAGTTATTAAATCAGAGCTAATATCGATACAAATGTTTAATGTACTTTCATGATAATTTCAATAAAAGGTCTATTTCCTGGTAGACCAACATAAATTGAAGTCTCTTGTGAAATTACATTTCTGGCTAATCACATCACCGATTTATTGATTTATTCTGAAAAAGTTGAGACCCCATGAAACTGATGGTAGATTTGTGTAGATAAAATCTGGTAGAAAATTACAAAAAAATAAACAAGGATAACCAGCCTGGAGCAATGTTTAGCACTATCATTGACAAAACTCAGAGCACACAAATAACAATGTTAACACAGACGCTGACAGCCACCTTGACATCATTGTTACAGACTCCGAGAGCCCCTTATCAGAAAAGGGGGAAAACTCAAACACCAACGACAGTGACCTGTTGCAAACTGAACACAGACTCAACTGCAGTTGCGACTGCGCTGACGGTTCAGATGAACCAAAAATAACACAGAAAGAGATTAACTTAAAAAGAGATGTTGGCCAAAACCCAAAAGGTTCCTGTGTAACTTTATCAGAAAGGGGTCTGCTAAGAAGGCTTACCTTTCAATCACACTAGAAGGGGTCCTCATACATGATGCCCTCCTGGACGGCGGTGCCGACATAACTATTATGTCAGCCAGACTGTTCGAGGAGCTAAGGACTGCCGCTAACAGTGCTGACAGAGAAATACCCCTCACAAAATGTGCTATAGAAATGCAGGGTCTCTCAGAGACAAGAACAACCCTAACAGCTATAGCCATGGCTCACATGCAGATTGACAAAATGACACTAGACCATATGTGTCTACAGTTGACTCATTCCCATTTTTGGTTGGCCAAGAATTTATAAATCGCTTTAATGTGATTATAGACTATGGTGAACAGACAATGTGGGCCAATGTGAGAAAACCACTGCCAATAGAAATGCCTCCACATGGTGACACGAACTACCTAACAACAGGTACCACGGAAGGTACAAGGCAATCTCCAACTGAGAGCACAAGCCCAGTAAGTGAACCTTCAAAACATGTAAGGCAGAAGAGACCCAACAGTTGGCACCAACTCTGGATCAACAAGAGAACCTACTCTGCGAGCTGAAACAATCAGCACTCACTGAACACTACCTACCACAGGTAGTAAAAGGTGTAGAGATCCAAGGATCCCACACTGAAGATACTGTACTGTCCCCATGGACAGAGAAATCAGCAATCAGCCAAGCTTCTTTTGAAACCTTGGTTCAAAAGCATTTGGATCTAGAACTGACCAAAAAAGCTTTCCGCTTTCCATTAGATCGCAAAAGTAAAAAGGTCATGACCGCAAAAGGAATCATTGACCTGGAACTGAAATGGAACCAACGAGAACTGGCCACCCATTGCTCGTGGTCCCAAACTTACCACATGCAACCTACATAGGCTCTGACATTTTGGTAAGATTAGGTGTCTGATTGGACATCAACAACAATGTACTGTGGTCACTAAATACAGCCACAAAGGATCCTCCTGTGTTAACCACAGAAAACCTTAAGGGTGGACAGACCATCCCAGAGGTCTGCCAGGTTGCTAACAACCATAACACCATAGTACCACCTCAGGTTATGAACCATATGGTGAAAATTCACATCGTAGCCAATCAAGCTATTAGCCAAAAACAGGCATACTTTCAACTATCTCCTACATTTTCCAAACCAGGACTGTCCATTGAGGCCACAAGACAAGTGAGCCTCGACTGCAGAACCACATCTGTTGCTATGTGTAACACAAGCACGGGAGGGGTACTGATCAAGAAAAACACAAATCTAGGATGGATGATCTCCACGGATTTTCATGATTTTGAACTAAGCATTCTATTTCTGGGAGGACTCCCAGAAAACTTCATCCCAAGTCAACACATGGGGCAAGTCTTGTTCACGAAACCAACACAGGCCATAGCTCTCTTCTCCTCCAATGAGTCCGACCCTGACACAGTCAACAGGTTCGGTTTCAACCAAGGAGACAGACTAGACCCTCAAACTTATAGTGCCCTACCTGTAGACAGGTTTTACGACACAGAAAGGGACTCACTGGAGCTCCCCAAAGAACAAGAACCCCTCTCAATTGTTTCACAAATTGAACAGGTGGTCGCCCAAGCCGACGCCCTGAAAACTGATGAAGAAAGGGACAAACTTTGTAAAGTTCTCTTGAAATATGAGAAATCATTCTCAACTGACTCAATGGATTGTGGGTTGACCATGCTCCACTCAGTGAGCATCCCAACCCTGCCTAACGTTCCACCAATATTTGTCAGACAATACAAGATTCCTCTGGCAGCATATCAACCTATCAGGGAAATCATTGATAACCTGTTAGAAAAAGGTATAATCAGACACTGTAACAGCACTTACTCTGCGCCTTTATGGCCAGTGTTAAAACCAAATGGTAAGTGGAGACGCACAATAGACTACAGAAAGCTAAACAAACAAGTTCCCTTATCCAGGTGGCCGATGACTCAGCTCCAACAGGAACAGCCCAAGGTCACCAATGGTAAGTACTTTTCGACCCTCGATGTCGCCTCTGGTTTTTGGACTATCCCTATGTACATAGGGGATCAATACAAACTAGCTTTTACTTTTGGTGGCCGACAATACACCTTCAACAGGTGTCCCTTTGGCTATGCTAATTCAACTGCAGAGTTCAACATCTTCCTACACAAAGCATGTCCAGACGCCCACCAGCATGGGACACTGATTTACATGAACGATGTCTGTTTGAGGCATCCAACACTGGACTCACATTTGGCTGAGATCGATCACGTTCTGAATCAACTAACAATTGCTGGTGCTAAGATATCACTGTCAAAATGCCAGTGGTGCAGATCCAAGGTGAACTACCTTGGCCTACTTGTAGGTCCAGACAGAGTACAGCCACAGCTGACTTGCACCCAAGGCCTCAACAATCTCAAAGTCCCCACCAATCTCAAAGAACTACAAAGTTTTCTGGGTGTGTGTAACTACTCGAACCAATTCATAGAGAACTATGCAGACCTTGCAAAACCACTGACTGAACTCCTAAAGAAAGATGTTCCATTTGTCTGGACTCACAAACAACAGCAGGCAATGGACACTCTTATAAACAGGTTCAAGTCAGCCCCATGTTTAGTCTACCCAGACTACAACAAATAGTTTTACTTGGAAGTGGGCTTCTCAGCTCATTGCATAAGTGCAGGTCTGTACAAAATACACGACAGAGACAAGCGTGTAGTGGCCTACGCCAGCAAGACGATGGCAGGCCCCGAGTTAAAATTCTCAGACTGTGAGAAAGCTCTACTAACCACTGTGTGGGCAGTAAAACATTTATCCAGCTACATTGGTGGACAGAAAATAATTGTTGAAACACAACACCAGCCAGTGACTTTCGTAAACAGCCAACACATCAGATATGGAGTGGTAACAAACTCACGTGTAGCAATGTGGCTCATGGCACTTCAAAGTTTTAACCTAGACATCCACTATGGACAAAACAAGAAGTCACATTTGGGCATGACTTGGCAATCTGCCAAAAATATACACAAGATGTACCAGCCACCCAATCGCCAGTTGAGAAAATACCCTCAGTAACTGAGGAACCAAATCACAACTTCTTTGATGACAATATCTGTAAAGGTATGACAACATTGTACGTGGATTGAAGTTCATTCCGCCACGACAAAATCTACAGGGCAGGCGTTGGAAGGATCCTCCTCCAAGACCGAGAACAGATTACGTTCAGCTACCATTTAGGCTCTCAGACTTCTCAATGTGCTGAGATTGCAGGAATCCTAATAGCTCTCAAGATGGTCCTAATAACTCTCCAGATGGTGGTAGAACACTCCATCAAGACGCTAGTCATCTGCACTGACTCTAATTATGCTTGTGTAAGTTTTGTGTCTTATCTCGCTGGGTGAAAACAGAACGATTTTCTCACAAGCGACAGAAAAGTGGTCAAACACAAAGAACTTTTCATAGTGTGTGATCACTTGTTGACATCACACGACTTACAGATCTACTGGAAGAAAGTTCCAGGACATTCAAGAGTCCCAGGCAATGACAAGTTCTACAATGACCTTACAGATTCCTTAGCCAAGGAAGGAGCTGACGATGGTCCTCCATGGTCCTTCGACCCCTCCTAGTTAGTTAAAACTCAGTCAACAAAACCTACAGTTGAGGTATTGGCAGTCACACGCGCACAGGCTGCAGCCAGACAGGCTGACAACACAGTCTCTGTATGACCCGCACTGACTGACCCAGACATCATCCAACTACAGAAATTGGATCCTGCTATCAACTCCATGATACTGTACCTAACTGACCCTGACCATAATACTCAGTCCAAAGACGAACTGGATTCCGATCCAGACCTTAAAGTCCTCTATCAGCTGTGCAAACAGCTAAAACTGATCAAAGGCATACTAACTTTCGCTCATGGACCAACGTCCTCACCAGTGTTCGTGGTTCCCCATGGCCACAGGGGGGTGATTTTAGTTCATGCTCATGATCGTCCATCCGTAGGACACAAAGGGGATAATGCCACCCTGAAGGCATTGAAACAAATTGCCTATTGGCCTGGGATGAAAAAGGATGTCAAAGATTACATTCAAGGGTGCCTGGTCTGCGGCCAGTTTCGGCCAACCAAACCACTCCACAGAGCACCACTGCAAAGCAAAGGTATCGCATTCCCATGGTCTGACATCCAGTTTGACTGGGTTAGACCACTCACAAAGAGCTCTAGAGGAAACAAGTATTTTCTCATGGTAACCTGCACGTTTACCATCCATCCATCCATCCATCCATCTTCTTCTGCTTATCCGGGGTCGGGTCGCGGGGGTAGCAGCCTAAGTAGGGAGGCCCAGACTTCCCTCTCCCCAGCCACTTGGAGCAGCTCCTCTGGGGGAATCCCAAGGCATTCCCAGGCCAGCCGAGAAACATAGTCCCTCCAGCGCGTCCTGGGTCTTCCTCTGGGTCTCCTCCCGGTGGGACATGCCCGGAATACCTCACCAGGGAGGCGTCCAGGAGGCATCCTAACCAGATGCATCCTAACCAGATGCACGTTTACCAAATGGGTAGAATTCCTTATAGCCCCTAACGACACAGCAAAAACCACTGCTATTTTGCTAATGAATCATGTATTCTCAAGCTTTGGACCCCCCCCTCAGGGTGAACTCAGACCAAGGAACACACTTCACAGGTGAAGTGATGAAAGAACTGTGGAAGGCACTGGACGTCAAAGCCGATTTCCATATTGGCTACCATATCCACAAGCTTCAGAACAGGTAGAGAGAGCAAACAGAAATGTAGTGAGTATTTTGAAGAAATACATAGCCGCAAACCACAAGGACTGGGACGTGAAACTCCCTCTGGTCCTCATGGCCATAAGGGCCACTCCACACATATCAACTGGCATCTCTCCTTTCTAAATGATGACCGGTCGACAAATGACTCTCCCTCTACACCTGTTGTACCAACCAGGCGATGCCGCCATGGCGACAGCCTACACCACACAACAATATATGAAAGACTTGAATGTACACCTCAGAAACACTTTTGCTTTCGCCCAAAAAAACCTGGAAAAATCCGCTGAAGGACGCAAGGCGTACTATGACCAGAAGGCCTCTCACGATGAACTCCAAGTGGGAGGCAGGGTCTGGTACAATACGTTCGTCCCCACAACCGGGAAAGGAGAGCCCAGGACCGGACCTCTTGCCCGCAAACTAATGCCCAGGTGGACTGGACCTCATTTGATAACAGACAAAGTATCCTCAATTGTCTACGGAATAAAAATAAGCAAAGGTCGCAAAGAGACAATTGTTAAATTGGTACATCGAAATCAGATCAACTCCACAAAAGACAAAGATCTCACAAACTCACCGACTTCATGGGAAAATCAGGTCGTCCAAGCACAAGATGTAATTAAACTAAACAGTTTAAACTATATTAGTTGCTAAAAGAAACCGCTCTAACTAGAACTTAGAAACGCTAAGTCGAAAAACACACAACAAAAAACTAACCTTAACAACCGTTTAGATCCGTAGGATTTAATTTGACATCGGGTATAAAGCTAAGACCTGTTTTTCTTGTGTGTTACATGTTTGAATCTGACGACCAGTGTGAGTTGAAGCAGTTGAAACGGCGCTTTCTAGTTGCTTAATCACTACTTTTGTTGTTATTGAAGTTTGGTATTGTCTTCTGTACACCCCCAGCCAAAATAAGTTTTGTATTAATGTTAGTTGATGACTTAAATGGATTTAACTATGCCAACATGCAGTTTGTTTGTTAAACCTCAATTGTTGACGAGTCAATGTAGTTTAAAGCTACTCTAGGTACCATAAACTACACTGGTCTCACAGCATTTAAGTCGAACTGATTCGATTGATTCTTTTCTAAGGTTGTCTATTCATTTTTTAATGAGTCTCGCCATAGACTCCAAGATTTATAGGGAACACCAAAAAACCTATACGTGACCCCTTTTCAAGCTCAAGAGCTTATATGCGAAGATGCATTAACTGTGAGGTAGCACTAAAATGCATCCTTAAAGAAGGCCTAGCTCTTATAGTTTTGGTTTGTCACTGCTCACGCCAGAGTATGTGGTTAAAATATTATGATCAATAAAAACAAAACAAACAAACAAACAAAAACAAAAAAGCAGTGCAGAACAAATCTGTCTGTGCTAATAACCAGGCAGCAAAAATGTGTTTTTAAAAGAGTTTTAAAAAAGGACAGTTACAGGGCTCATCTTATAGGAAGATGGAGATCATTCCACAGTCTTGGAGTAGCTACAGGAAAAGCTCTGTCCCTCGTGAGTCTCCATTTGGATGGATTTTAATAAAACTATCAAATAATTTAATTTATGTATATCTAATTTTGGAGCCAATCTACTTCAATATAGCTGCCATAACTGACTGATCTTAAATAAATGAATATATAAATAAATAAATAAATAAATAAATAAATGTGATTCAGTCAGTTTTACAGATATTGAGCAAAATTTGTAGTATTCATAGCTGAAAATCTTAACTACTGTTTTACTTTTGTATGTGTTTAAACTTTCTTGATTTTATGTGTACAGCACTTTGTTACAGCTGTGGTTGTTTAAATGGGCTTTATAAATAAAGTATTATTATTATAATTATTATTAAAATCTGTGCAGTGCTCCACGATATATTTTACCAACAGACTAGACACAGGCAAAAACATTATTGCCTGCCTTTTACCTTTCTGTCACAAAGACAGATTTTAGTTTTGCTAGCATCCTTTGCAAGCTCTAGGTGTTTCTGTATTGAGCTGAAAGTGTGTTTTGTCTTCCTGTTTAATATCACGTCTCTGTATGATACTAGCAGGGATATTGCTTCTTGAGCTCTTGATTTCCCCCACATGTCCACATTCCTGGTCGTTATCAAAGAAGTAACTTTGGACACTGATAAATACACATGTTGACTCTGTGCTGAAGCAGCAGTTGAACATTAACTAAAGATCAATAGTGGGGTTGAGTGTGTGTGTGTGTGCGTGCGTGCGTGCGTGTGTGTGTGTGTGCGTGCGTGCGTGTGTGTGTGTGTGTGTGTGTGTATGTGTGGGTGTGTGTTTTCAAAGAGGAAAACAAAAAATATGCAGTATTTTCCATAAATAGATACCAAAGCCTCTCCTCCTCATTCAAACCATTTCATGTATATACTGATAATCTCCCCACCACTTAGCTAGTCCAAAATGTTCTGAATACAACCCCAAAATTGTTAGTGTTATTCACTGCCATATATTTTTTCTACAAGACATTTTCTGCAATACTAACCCATAGAAGAATGGCAGGCATAGTAGTAATCTTTTGCCACTGCACCTGCAGGCAATGCCTCCTCTGTGCAGTTCCCCTGATCCGGTATATGCTGGGAGTCATCCTGGCCAGCAGCAATGAGACGCTTTCTTGTTCACAGGTAAACTGACTCACAAGCTTGTGAGCCTCTTCCTAGAGGTGGGAAATATGTTCAGACACTTCATGTTCATGACACATTTTTGTTTATTATATTTTAAAAAATGTTCAGCACTGTTCTCCCTCCATTTACTCCAGTCATTCCAACAAAATCTAGATGGCACCACTCCTTGTCTAATCAGGGTTCTTCCACTATCTGATGAATTTAGATCTTCTGGGGCAAAGTTCAGACTGGATTCATGGTTGCTCCCACAAAATATTTTAAAATTTGGCCCTTCATCTCTCCTGATCGCTCTCACAGCTGAGTAACGTATTTCTTTGTCCACGGGAAAATTGTGGAAACTCAAATACAGTTTTTTTTGTTTATTATTGAAACAAAATGGCACAATGCAATAACAATGTCTTGATGACTGTGCCATGCTTGTTAGGTGAGCTGCTGCTGAGAAAGATGGACACAAGTAAACAAAAACTGAAATTATGAATTACATCAGAATATGGAATTGGTTTAACATGTAGTTTTTAAGTCAATATTTAAAACGCTATTCTAAACAACTGTGTTGGAAGATGTCAGTGATTTTACATTAATGTTTTTTTATTTAATTTTATTTATAAAATTTGTTCATTAAAAAAATACAATACAAAACAATCTCATAAACGATAACATACAAAATATAAAAAATGAAAGGTAGCAGAAAGAAGAAAAAATCATATTATATCTGCCCCTCTTTTCAAACAATCAGTTCAAGCAATAATAATCTTCTAGTAACAGTACAAAATGAATAACTCTTTCTAATTTTTCTAATACAATACACATTACGCTACTTCATTTTTTCAACGATTCAGTTTTGATAATTTTCTTAAAGCTGCACTGACATCATGTTTTAACTATAAATCATTTTGCACTACATATATATA
>JBBPBX010008137.1:11476-30007 GCA_038048925.1 Garcialebias charrua
ATATATATATATATATATATCATTGAACTATGTTCGTTTTTGCAAAATAAATTGTAAATATATTAAAATTTCATTACAAGTTATGGTAATTTTCTCGCTGGGACACACCCACAGAAATCCGAGAACTTACGCAAAAGGTCACGTGACGTAATGAGATGAGCCTCTGCTCAGTGCGCACTTTGTAAACAACATGGTGGCCGATACAGAACCGGCCGAATTTATCAAACTGAGTGAAGAATAGAGCGATTTTTAGGCAGTTTGGGAAGCCAAAGTTATTTCAGGGGTTAAACAATAAACAGCAGGTTCTAATTTATGTCTGCAGCTGTATTTAATGAAGCCCTACGGTGGCCAAGGGGTGCAAACGCGCAGCTAAAACAGAGCAGCACGCTGAAAAAGAAAACAGCGTACCAAAAGTTGAAACACGCATCAAAATGAAAACAACAGCGTTTCAAAAGTTGAAACATGCATCAAGATTAAAACAACAACGTTCCAAAAGTTGAAACACGCATCAAAATGAAAACAGCGCTCCAACAGATGAGGCGCATTGCAAAAGATAAGTCGCGCTCCCAAAGGGGACGACCTTCAAACAGAACGAGCTGCAAATAAGAAAAGCTGCAACGGAAGTGCTCCAGACCACTAGGGGCAGTCGAACAAAGAACAAATCACAAAGCATATTATAGTTTTTGGAATGGCAATAGTTATTTGTGTATTTTAACTTATTTATTTCTGAAGAATATTTTACACCTCATCGAAACTATCTCGTTGTATTTGTTTTAATAGTGTGCGATAGGGGCGCAACACATGGATCACTGGTTGGCTTAGTGGTCTAACAGATTGCCTTGAATGTGGGAGACCTGGGTTCGATTCCGGGTCTAGGAAATTTTTGTGGTATTAATTTCTTTTTTTAAGCCTTTTGTTTTGGATAAATCGGGTGGAATAGATAAATACATCTACATGTTTATTCTTTGTTGTTGCTTGGTTTATGTTGTTGGCTAGAGTTTTAGTTTGTTTTAGGCAGCAGGCGTGGGGAGGAGGTTGGGGGTTGTGCTGCATTCACGCCTCCTCCAGCAACAACCTAAAACAATCTAAAAGTCTTGCCAACAACATAAACCAAGCAACAACAAAGAATAAACATGTAGATGTATTTATCTATTCCACCCGATTTATCCAAAACAAAAGGCTTTAAAAAAAAAAATTAATACCACAAAAATTTCCGAGACCCAGAATCAAACCCGGGTCTCCCACATTCAAGACAATCTGTTAGACCACTAAGCCAACCAGGTATCCATGCGTTGCTCCCCTATCGCACACTATTAAAAGAAATACGATGAGATAGTTTCGATGAGGTGCGCCCGTATTCTTCAGAAATAAATAAGTTAAAATACACAAATAACTATTGCCATTCCGAAAACTATAATATGCTTTGTGATTTGTTCTTTGTTCGACTACCCCTAGTGGTCTGGAGCACTTCCGTTGCAGCTTTTCTTATTTGCAGCTCGTTCTATTTGCAGGTCGTCCCCTTTGGGAGCGTGACTTATCTTTTGCAGTGCGCCTCATCTGTTGGAGCGCTCTTTTCATTTTGATGCTTGTTTCAACTTTTGGAGCGCTGTTTTCATTTTGATGCGTGTTTCAACTTTTGGAACGCTGTTGTTTTCATTTTGATGAGTGTTTCAACTTTTGGAACGCTGTTGTTTTCATTTTGATGCGTGTTTCAACTTTTGGTACGCTGTTTTCTTTTTCAGCGTGCTACTCTGTTTTAGCTGCGCGTTTAGACCCCTCGGCCACCGTAGAAGCCTTACCAACGAGGAAGCAGGTGGCAAGCCGCGACTTTACTTGACTTGTGAGGACCGAAGAGGACGTGATGGAACCTGTTCACGTTGTCCACAGAACACTGATTGGTACTGCTTTAATTAATGTATCCATCTAATAATTATTCAACATTACTTATAGTTTAAAAAAGATGAGTCCCTTTGAAGCATCTGTTTTATTTTCTCTGTTTATTCTAACGTTATGTGCAAAATTTCACCCAAATTCTGTCTAAATAACCACTACATTTTCATAGCTGATCATCAGTGGTTTCAGCTGTAATAATCAAAATAAAACAATATTTGATATTCACCCTATTATAAGTGTAATCATATAAATATTTGCTAATTTAAGCTTGTAATACCTTTTCTGCCAGTTTTTTGTGTGCATATTTAGATAATGTTATCAAGTTTTTTGTTGTAATTTCTGCTACTTTGAGTATATATGATATGAGCAGGATGTAGGATGGTTATCCTACATCCTGCTCAGCTGATGTGAAGTTTTGACCTTCTTTACTTTGTGGTTCATGCAGGAACGTATCCTCGATGGCGGTGCTGATGATATGACCAGTCTGAAGAGTGGACGCTTGCAGCTAGAACACGCTGGGAGTGATGGGAAAAACGTTGCTGCTGAGGTGACATGATCACAGACAACATCCATCCATCCACCCATCATCTGACACCCACCCATGCATCTATCCAACATCCATCCATCCGCACATCCATCCATCATCTGATACCCACCCATCATCATCTGACACCCACCCATGCATCCATCCATCCATCCAACATCCATCCATCCACCCATCCATCCATCATCTGACACCCACCCATGCATGAGCAACCATCCTAGATCCTGCTCAGCTGATGGGAAGTTTTGTCCTTCTTTACATTGTGGTTCCTGCAGGAACGTGTCCTCGATGGCGGTGCTGATGATATGACCAGTCTGAAGAGTGGACGCTTGCAGCTAGAGCACGCTGGAAGTGATGGGAAAAACATTGCTGCTGAGGTGACATCATCACAGACATCCATCCATCCACCCATCCATCCATCATCTGACACCCACTCATGCATCCACCCATCCATCCATCATCTGACACCCACCCATCCATCATCTGACACCCACCCATGCATCCATCCATCCATCCAACATCCATCCACCCACCCATCCATTCCAATTATTATAAAGCTCATTTCAATCCCTATCACTTACTTTTGGTCTTACTTTGGTCTTGTTCTTCCATTTCAGCACTTTCCAGTTTAAACTTCTTCAGTCGATCCAGAAGGACCAACATCTCATCTTTTATCTGGCTGGGAACACAGCATCAGTGCAACCTGTACACAGCCTCCCCCACGTTTGTGTTTGGATGGGGGGTGCGGTTTCCAAGGGTAGGGCAGAACTTGTACTTTTTTTCTTTGCCTAAATTTTTTTGTTTAAATAATGAAATGAAATCAAATGTATTAGAAAATTTATTATCACAAAATACTTTTACTACTACATACAAAATCATGTCATAATACTGTACAATCATAAGTTTTTTTATTGTTGTTTGTTATTTTTAGAACAACATCCAGACAGCCTGTCTGAAAGCTATACTGGGTAAGGCATCTGAAATCTTCACCTTTCGACGAATTCCTTCAATCACCTCTGGTCATTGGCAATTTGTACAGATACACCTGGAAAAATAAACATGTTTTAATTGTTCAAATATTTCTGAATTTATGTTTTTATTAATAATTTAAAATAGAAAAAACAAAACAAAGTAAAAAACGGAGTGTGTTTGGTGTCAGATGATGGATGGATGGGTGGGTGGATGGATGGATGTTGTCTGTGATCATGTCACCTCAGCAGCAGTGTTTTTCCCATCACTTCCAGCGTGTTCTAGCTGAAAGCGTCCACTCTTCAGACTGGTCATATCATCAGCACCGCCATCGAGGATACGTTCCTGCATGAACCACAAAGTAAAGAAGGTCAAAACTTCACATCAGCTGAGCAGGATGTAGGATGGTTGCTCAAAGTAGCAGAAATTACAACAAAAAACTTGATAACATTATCTAAATATGCAAAAAAAAAACTGGCAGAAAAGGTATTACAAGCTTAAATTAGCAAATATTTATATGATTAAACTTATAATAGGGTGAATATCAAATATTGTTTTATTTTGATTATTACAGCTGAAACCACTGATGATCAGCTATGAAAATGTAGTGGTTATTTAGACAGAATTTGGGTGAAATTTTGCACATAACGTTAGAATAAACAGAGAAAATAAAACAGATGCTTCAAAGGGACTCATCTTTTTTAAACTATAAGTAATGTTGAATAATTATTAGATGGATACATTAATTAAAGCAGTACCAATCAGTGCTCTGTGGACAACGTGAACAGGTTCCATCACGTCCTCTTCGGTCCTCATAAGTCAAGTAAAGTCGCGGCTTGCCACCTGCTTCCTCGTTGGTAAGGCTTCATTAAATACAGCTGCAGACATAAATTAGAACCTGCTGTTTATTGTTTAACCCTCTGAAATAACTTTGGCTTCCCAAACTGACTAAAAATCGCTCTATTCTTCACTCAGTTTGATCAATTTGGCCGGTTCTGTATCGGCCACCATGTTGTTTACAAAGTGTGCACTGAGCAGAGGCTCATCTCCTTACGTCACGTGACCTTTTGCGGAAGTTCTCGGATTTCTGTGGGCGTGTCCCAGCAAGAAAATTACCATAACTTGTAATGAAATTTTAATATATTTACAATTTATTTTGCAAAAACGAACATAGTTCAATAATATATATACAGTACAGTATATATGTAGTGCAAAATGATTTACTGTATAGTTAAAACATGATGTCAGTGCAGCTTTAACAGCTCATCTCTGAATTTCTCACAACATTCTTTCTTCTTTAGCTTCCACCATTTGGTCTTCTTCTCTGATTTTACTCTTTTTCTCTTCTTCACAACAACAGTCATTCTACACACAACCATCCGATGCTGTCTGGCCACGCTCTCCCCTGCCACAACCTTACAGTCTCCAATCTCCCTCAGGTTTCCTCTTCTACACAGAATGTAGTCGACCTGCATACTCCTTCCTCCACTCTTATAGGTCACTCTATGTTCCTCCCTCTTTTGGAAATAGGTATTGACTATAGCCATTTCCATTCTCTTGGCAAAATCCACCACCATCTGTCCTTCCTGGTTTCTTTCCTTGACACCAAACCTACCCATCACTTCCTCATCCCCTCTGTTTCCTTCACCAACATGTCCATTCAGGTCTGCTCCAATCACCACTCTTTCCTCCCTGGGAATACTCTCTATCACTTCATCTAGATCCTTCCAAAATGTATATTTTTCCTCCCCATCACATCCAACCTGTGGAGCATAACCACTGACGATGTTTAGCATCAGACCTTCTACTTCTACCTTCAGACACATCACCCCCATGGCCCCCTCCCTCTCAGTTTTCAAGTCCAGGTTAAAAACTCACTACTATTCTGTTGCCTTCAACACCCGCTGATTGGTGTTTGATCATTTTATTTTGATCTGCAGTGTTTTTATGTTTTTCGTGTTGTACTTCATTGTCTGTGGTGCCTGTTGCTTGTTTGTTTGTTCAGCACTTTGGTGTGGACTTGTTCCTGTTTAAAGTGCTTTATAAATAAAATGGTATGGTATCACCCTATCTGATATCTGACACTCTTTTCACCTCTACTACATTCTTTGCCAGCTCCTCCTTCAGGACCACCCCTACTCCATTTCTCTTTCTATCCACACCATGGTAAAACAGTTTGAACCCTGCTCTAATGCTGCGAGCCTTGCTGCCCTTCCACTTGGTCTCTTGGACACATAAAACATCTACCTTCCTTCTCTGCATCATGTCAGCCAGCTCTCTACCTTTGCCTGTCATTGTCCCCACATTTAAAGTTGCAACCCTCAGTCCTACATTCTTCACTTATGGGAATTTAAAACTAAAAAGACCAAAATAATCAAAATAAAATATATTCTGGACACCTTGTGGTAAATCTGGTTTGAGTGCATACAACTGGCCTTTAGTCACTCTGTACTTGATGCACTAAACTTTAAGGTTTAATTCCGGAATGTATTTTGATCAACATTTGCTGTAGGTCTCCTCTTAAACAGCAGGTGTTGCAACTGAGAAAAGCAACTTCCTACAGACTCTTTGTCTAATAACCATCAGCATTTACTGGTGCAAAGATGTAAAACTGATGCAGCTCAGTTTCACAGCTGCTCCACTGCACTGTCCCTCCCTTCTGAAGGTTGTTAGGGTAGTTGTTCCAGTCACATGCATGAAGCTGTGAGTTGGTGTCAAACTGTCTGGGGGTAGATACTGCACTACTGCACTCAAAGTAGTGGAAAGTTGAAACCTGAGACCTTCTTAGAGGAACTCATTCTACTTTGAACATCTCAGATGAGCATCGAAACGTCTTCAAGAAAGAAGAAAAGCCATCCAGTTGTCTTTAGAAACACTTCTGATGTGTTCAGGAGGGGATTTTGTGTTCAGATGTCTCAACAGACTGTCCTCACCTTAGGACTGATGTTCTCCAGCTCTCCATTTTGAAGCCTCCACAGAACATTACAGGTGTTGTCTCCACCAATGCCAAAGTTGAGGGCGTGAAGAGGAGAGAAACACTCCCTCCAGACCTGTAAATAGAAATCAAACCCCTGTGTTTTCCACGAGCCTTCTTTATTACAGACAAAAGGTGAAAACATGTTTCCACATTTCTGTCAGTGAGGTCTTCTAACTTCTTATGAAACTCACAGAAACGTTTTATCAAAAGCTATATAAGAAATCTTAGATTCACAGCAATGCAAATGTTCTGGTGTAATCTCCAGGCTAATTCTAACATTTTCTAAATAAAAAAATGACATAGCATGAGTTAAAATGAAAATAATACAGTACAGTATTGTGAAATCATCCATCCATCCATGGGGGTCACTGGTGCCCATGTCCAGCAGTCACTGTGTGAGAGGCGGGGAACCCCCTGGACAGGTCACCAGTCCATCACAGAGACAAACGAGACAAACAACCATTCACTCTCTCGTTCACACCTAGGGACAATTTTTAGAGTTACCAATCAGTCTAACATGCATGTTTTTGGTCTGTGGGAGGAAACACACACACATAAATGGAGAGAAGACACAAACTTGACCCAAAAAGGTCCTGGGCCAGGATTTGAACAAGTGACCTTGTTATTGAGAGACAACAGCTCTACCAACTGAGCCACCGTGTCGCTCTATTGTGAAATCAATACTTTGCAAATTTAACAAGGTAAGCCATTTTAAAGAGTTATAATAGATGTGCCGGTAGGTGGGTAAAGACTTTAAATGAACAAAATACAGGTAGTCCCCGATTTACGAGCGCTCTGATCTGCGAGGTTCCAGACTTACGAGCTGCACATTTTTGGAAAAAACGAAAAAAATACTGAGTTTTCATGTGTTTTTTCACTTCAGTTAGCTAGTTAAGCATATAAACACACGTTTCCGATCATTTTTATGCACTCAAAAGTAGTTTTTAGATGAAAATAGAGTGTTTTTAGGTGCGCTAGCGAAAACCGTTCCAATTTACGAGCGGATTTCCGGATTTACGAGCGAAATGGCGGCCGTTCCAAATTACGAGATTTCCGGTTTACGAGCGCCTCGTTGTAACGGATCTCGCTCGTAAATCGAGGACTACCTGTAAAGAATTTGTACATGCTTGAAGGTAAAATGGAGATAAATTAAGAGAATTTTCCACACAAATGCATGCAGCCCCTCACCTCATTCTGCTGCATCAGCTGGACCATAGAATCCCCGACAAACAGAACTTCTGGTTCCCCGTCTTTGCACTCCTGTACAAATCTTGAGTGCTGAAAACAGACAAGTCAGGACAGGCATTGTTGCAACATGATGCAAAAAGACCACTTGCGGTTTTACTCCAACAACATAGTACAGTAGGTGTTTGACGTCAGGCCTCTTCAATGTTAGAAAACACCTTGTGGTATAAATTACAGGTCCTTCTTAAAAAATTAGCATGTTGTGATAAAGGTAATTATTTTCCATAATGTAATGATAAAAATGAAACTTTCATATAACCAACTGAAATATTTCAGGTCTTTTATTGTTTTAATACTGATGATTTTGGCATACAGCTCATGAAAACCCAAAATTATCATTATCAGTATAATTTTATGCAAAGTTCAAAGATAATGTCAGTGGACCTGTAAGGGTAATAATTTTCCTGTGATTCCGAAAGCATTTAAGATAAATCTGACAACAACAAAAAATTAGAAGTATTTTTAGGCTTTGTCAGGAAAGACTATTAAATGTCAACACCATTAAAATAAATAAATAGGGACAAAAAATAAATGCGTGGCTGATTATCTGAGGTAAAAGATAATTTAATAAACGTTTATTTTCTTCCCTGCTGCTTTGATGTGTTCCGCCTAATATAGTTTCCAGACCGTGAACGCACCATTTCAGAGAGGATTTTAGTAATGTTTCCGTCACGAACCTGTGCCAGCCACCGTCCGTCTCCGTGCACATCCTCCGCAGCTTGAGCCACTGCAGCTGGGTTCGCTTCGTCCCCGCTCATCCTCCTCCTGCAGGACGCAAAATGTGCCGTTTACGCTGCAAAACGCATCACTGTTGGTTTAGTTTGGTGAAAACGTGCATTGAAAGGGAAGCACCGGGCTGCAGACAGAAGAAGCAGACAGTACAATATGGATTTAGCTGAAAGATCACAGCGCAGATCGCATTAGTCCGCTAGCAGAGCGTTTATTTGAGTTAGCTTGTTAGCTGCTGGCTAATGACCGCGATGCACATTTGTTACGGTTCGCCGACAAGATAACAACGTCAGGAAATTTGAGCAAATATCTGTGCAAAACGAAGCCCTCACCTTTACAGGTTGTTATGTCTGCCGCCAAAACGTTTTGTTTTATCAATGAGGTGGCGACGCTAGCCAGAACCGTTTAGCAGCCGTGGCCGCAGCAGAGGCATCAAAGGCGTGTCAATCACAGAGACCGTTACCAGTGTTGCCAGATAGAGTCGAGGTTTTCCAGCCCAAATAGCAACGCGCTAACTGGGTTTCGTCAGAGGTTTTAGGTCATAAAATATGTGGGAACACAAACGATCACAACTCAAATGTGGAGAAATAGTTTTACCGCTACCTACAGCTGTTGAGGGGTGGGAGGACGACTTGAAGAAGTGTCCGAAAATAACGTACACTAGCATATTTAGCTACTAGCATACTTAGCTACTTTGTTGACAGTTGCTTCAGATGGCGAAGCGATGAGCAATCTGAAAAGCTCTGAAGCTTATCAGTATCTTCACAGTAACAAGGTTGGTCCTGTTATGTTAAGAGAGGTGGGACACAATCTTATTTACCTTAAGGCAAACACAGAGTCCAGTCTAAGCATTAAAAATCCACATCTCCAGGTCCAGCTAACAATGATGTGCTTTGGACTTTTGAGCTGCAAGATGTTTATCTGGACACCAACTGAGCACCTGGAGCTTGACATTTCTTTTGACAAAGACTTTACTGATTCACAAATGAAGCACCTTGAGAACTTTTAATAAAATACAGTAAATGAAAACAAATAATGAAATAGACAGGAAACGATCTTTAAAAACTTGATAATGAAAAAAGTGACATTTAGATAGAAACAGTAGTTTAATCCAAAATTAACTGATATAGTGCACACAAAAAACTAACCTTGTAAGAAGGTTAACAGTCAACTATTGTACATAACAAATGAATCATTTTAGCAAATACTTTTCTAATGTAATATAGTTAACATTGCATCCTTTGAAAAAACATGTTAAGAGTTGTGTTACGTTTACAGCAAGTACACCAGTACAGTACTGTATATGTTTGAGAAAAATGTTTACATTTAATCAAAAAAGGCGTTCAATACAGGATCAACTGGACTTTATTTGTTGCAGAAAACGTTTCGACTTCTGTCCAGAAGTCTTTTTCAATTCAAATTGAAATAATAATAATAAAGTCCAGTTGATCCAGTATTGAACGCCTTTTTTGATTTCATCATGTCCTGGACGACTGAGAATCTTCACCAGCATGTTTACATTTAATGTCTTCTCACTTGAAATAAGCTGGCATCCTTTGCGTGTGAATGCTGGAATGATTACATTGACACCATAGCTCTTGCAGCAGGTCCTTCACTGTGAAACCACGATCACCCATCACCTGATCTCCAGCACGCAGATAGTCCAGAAACCCAGAGTTCTGTGTTATATACCTGTCACTGCATTTACCACCATAAGCATCTGAAATAAACATGATTATTCCAGAGGGAGAAACAGCCAATAAATATTTCACAGTGTTATTTGCATGTATGATTCACTTCTGGAGTCCAAGTTTTTAGCTTTCTGCAAAACATGTTGCTTTAATTGTTTCACGGGGCAACCATAGAATAAGGTTGTTGGTTTGTTCTGACATTATGTCAATCCACATTCCAACAGTCATGCTGCATGTGACTGGTGGTGTTGAGCAGCTCCACACTCTCATCAAGCCCATCTGAAAGTAAAAGTACATTATACAAACATTAGGGTTCATTTATGAACACACACACACACCTAGATTATATATATGTAAATAAACGCGCACACACACACACACCTATATTATATATATATATATATATATATATATATATATATATATATATATATATATATATATAAATAAACGCACACACAGCATACATATATAGGTGCGTGTGTTTATTTGCCAGTTATGAACGAAAATATTAGTATCATTTAATCACTGACTACATAAAATCATAACACTAAAAGCTGTCTCTTAAATCATACCTGGTGTTCTCGATCCTGGAGGATACAGTGCTTTTTTCAGGTGGTTTCTCGTAGCCCAGCCACAAAGAAGGATGCAGGTTTTTGTTTTCGGAGCATGTTCAACACACACTAGTTGCAGCCACAAATTCAGCTTCGTCTGATTATTCGTACAGCCACGAACAGCGCAACAGGTACCCGAGCTCCACAAGGACATCTTCGTGACATCTTCGTGACAATATTAGCTCGACATAACAGAAAACAGAACTTCAACGACGCGCACAGATTAGCAAGTAAACAACGAGGAGCCAATGCAGAAATTCTACTTCCGGTGTCAAACGGAAGTAGGACACATAATCGCTTCTACAGTGACACCCTCAGGAATAAGGTAAACTTCTTATTTGTTTATGATTGGAATGATCACCTGATATAATATGTAACATAAAAAAATCTGTAATATTGCTACTGTATTTTCTAAGTGCATAAGGGAGGAAAGCTGTATGAGGCGGCAGGTTTAAAAAAAAGGGGGGGGGGCGCCGTTGATGTTTTCGCATCCACCTTAAAAATATGTAGTTGCGCCTCTGACCAACTACCCACTCCTTGTCTTCCCCCTGCGGCGTCTTCCAATCGCCTAAAGGGGGCGATAATCCACCCCGCAGTCTTGGTTAAACTGAGCCTGAGGAAGAGCAGCAGAATCCGTAGAAGAAGAATTTAACGGTTCCCGTTCCCGGTTGTTTAACGGAGGGATCACTATTCGCTACGTTTTGTTTTGTTTTGTAAAGCCTCACCGGTCAGTGTTTTAGCTAATTGAGTTACGTCCCGAAACGAACCCCCACCTCCGGATAAACATAGTGACTATGTTCTGACAGCTTGCAGAACCATCATTGCAACGCGAGGTAAACTATCTTCAGTAAGGATTTTCACTGGTTTGTGGTTCACAACTGTCTATTATCAAGCTGGCGATAAAGTCAGAGGCTAACACTGGCTAACGATGGTTAGCTACTGAAGCATATGTTAACTGGCTAGCTGACCTAATTGAAATGTAAATAAAAGCATTTACATGTCAGAAGAATGATCCATGTTCGTTCTTTGTTTGTTTTTTTTCGTTTCAAAATACGGACTCAGAAGCATAGTTTATGTAGCTTTTATGAAACCAATGTATTATCAAAAATTAAGCTAAAGTAGTGAAGTGCTATCACAATGATAAATGATGTTTTCACAGATTTATTACAGATAAAGTGAAGTCAAGCGTGACAGATTTAACACAATTTTAACGCACTACTACTGTTGCAATCATCAACCGGCCTCGTGCAGGCACGAATTGCTATCTTTGTTGACTTTATGTTTGGTTTTATTCATCACACAACTTTTCATTAAAATGTACTCTTATAATGCTCACTACCGCCCCCTGTGGTAAAACCAGGTGCAACAACACGGTGAGAATTTTATGAATAAAATCATTTCAGCACTAGTAATAAATAAATAGTTCTTAAGAACAAAATATTTGAGACTTTTTATTGGAAAACCCTGTTGTGCTTATGTTATTTTTTTTCATAATACAGACATTTTTAT
This sequence comes from Garcialebias charrua, assembly GCA_038048925.1. Lineage (NCBI taxonomy): Eukaryota > Metazoa > Chordata > Actinopteri > Cyprinodontiformes > Rivulidae > Garcialebias > Garcialebias charrua. The sequence continues at coordinate 23,648 of JBBPBX010008137.1, forward strand.
TACAAATAAGTTCAAGTATGCCTAGTATTCCAGTTGAAGAAATGCCTTTTAATACCAGAGAGCTAAAATAATCTTAGTTTGAGAAATTATGAAGATTTAGTCATCCTATGCAATACCGCAAGATTTTGCTGGATGTTGGCGTTCAGAGTATGTGTCGTGAATGACTCTCAACTAACAACACACCCATTTTCAGCTCAACATCTGTTGATTCAGTTTGACTGTTTTGCATTTTTACGGTCAGTTGTCAGCCATCTTGAATTAGTTTTGACTTCAAACGTTAAACTGAAAATTTTATTAAAATTCATCCAGCAGTTCATAAAATATTTTGCAAACAGACAGAGCACCTAAAGTAAAAGCAAAGTATACGTTTTTAGACTACGGTCAGTTAGAGCTCAGAGTATGTGTTGTGAATGATTCCCAGCTACTAACACACTGTAAAATTTACTGAGACCGTTTTCTATATGAATCTGAAAACACAGACCTATTGCAGATCAATGAATATGAAACAGATAATTCACTAAAACAAATGCAAAACAATAACCTAATCTGTTTATTAAGGTTTGACCAAAACGCCTACAATTCACCCCTTCTCATCTTAAGACGATTTTAGTCCAAAACCCTGGTGGGAGAAGTGTCAAACCTTACCTTACCTTTGATTTATAATAACTAAAGCGTAATTAATCTCTGCAGTAGAGACTCAGGGCAATGGAGGAGGGCTCTGAGGTGATGGAGGACATTGTGTTTCGAGGTGTGGAGTTTTCTGTGAAGATGGAGTTGGACAAGAATTTGCTGATAGTAGAAATCTCTGACTCGGTCACAGCAGATCAGTGGAGAGGAGAATTCGACCCAGCGTGTAAGCAGCTTACCGTAAATTAATTTATTTGCAGGTACATACTGTGTTTTATTGTTTACCTGTAATTTGCTTTCCTCAGATATTGAAGACCTCACTCGCAAAACTGGCAACTTCAAACAGTTCCCGATTTTCTGTAGCATGTTGGAATCTGCTGTCAGGAAGGTAACTTTACTGCTGTATATTTAGTGGAGGAATGAATGTGCACCAAGTCAATACAAAGATTTAAACGGACAGATTTGCTCGAGGCTGTGGTGGCTGAGGAAGAGGCTCATGTACTTGAGTTTGAGGTTTCCACTTGAGCGGGAAATGTTCAGTCAGTCGGACTCTTTGGTTTCATGCACGGGGCCCAAAAGGACAGGGTATGGAAGAACTGTTACTGAACGGTTAGAGATGAGTTTATGTATACATTTCATTTGTCAAGTCGTGCAAACGTTGTCAGTCAAGGCATTACATTCTTTAATGTCACAAGCAATTCAGAGGTGTCATCTGAAGCAAAAATTAATAAATGTAACTTTTATTATGTGTGAAATTCAATCTACTGCGTATAAAATTAAAGGTCTTTATTATGAGATGAACCGATCTGTTAATTAAGCTTAGTTTATTTATTTCTCTTTGCAGAAAAGTGATTCAGTTACTCTTGACCTCCTGACTTACGCCGACCTGGAGCTGCTGCGTAACAGAAAAGCAGGCGTGGTCGGTCGTCCTCGCGGCCTGCAGCAGTCGTCTGCCCTCACCACCAAAAGATACCTCATCCTCGTATACACTGTAGAATTTGACAGGTTTGTGTATTTTTTTTAAGCAGATTTTGTATTATTTACAGTTACTGCCAGATTCTGTCCTCGTTTGGACCTATAGGTTTAATTTCAGAATGTTGCACATTTTGTATGTGCAGGATCCACTACCCTTTACCTCTGCCGTATGTGGGGAAACCAGACCCAGCTGCTCTTCAGAAGGAGATCCGAACACTCAGGGGGGAGATCAACGCTCTCACCTCACATGGAGTTAACAAATCTGCCCATTTAGAAATACAGCGTCTACGAGAAGAGTAAGTTTCATTTATTGCATACTGATTGCCTTCCTGTTTTGTTGTTTTCCTGTACTGTACATTCTTTATGCAAGCTAATTACTTTCTTTATACTTTATTTTAGCTAACCATAAATCACAACACTGATTTCATTCAGGAGATGGGTGCTATAACTTTGGGTTTTTGTCATTTTTATATACTGTATATATACGGTATATACAGGTAGTCCCCGAATTACGAGCGCTCTTACTTACGAGGTCCCGGACTTACGAGCATGCATCTCATAAAAAAAATAAAAAAAAAATTTTTTTTTTTTACTTTTTTTTTTTATAAATGAATACATGTACAGTACTGTACAGTTACCAAGCACTTAGCCTATCCTAACACAGTTTTTAAAGATGAAGGAGTGAGTTGAATTGTCTCCCTTTCACATAAAGGGAGCTAGCTCCCTTTATGGGAATGGAGCCTGCAGGGAGGAGTGAGACAATAGACCTTTTACCAGTTGACGTCATCGCGCATGCGCACTCGCATTTTTCCAGAATTTTCCGGAAGCACGGGTACGTTGTCGTTACTGGCAACGGTCGCGATGGAGAAATAAGACTTTTATTGTGTTTATAATTGTTCCAGGCAACTTCAACGAGTAAAAGAAGAAGGTGAGACTTGTTCGTTTTACAACGTCCCTCTGGGAAAGTCGAGTAGAGCGACTAAAAGAAGGAAGATGTGGAGCAAACCAGTACCACCGCCGGCCGGTACAGGCAGGATTTCACCCCGGCACGAAGCATCAACGTGTGTGCGTTTTTTATCTGGCATGGACATTAATGATCCAAGCTCCGTGGATTACGTTCCTACATTACATCTTGGATATGGGAAACAGACAGGGCGGAGAACGATCTCCCGCAGCGGAATGCTACTGGACAGCTGCTAAGCTAGCAGCAGCTAGCTAGTTCGACGAGACCGCGTTGTTCTTCGGTCTCCGCTGCGTGTGTGGGGTTTCTGCCTGTTTCGACCTGCGACATGCAAGGAGATTCTTCCTTCGGCCCCACTGAAGAGCAGGTGAGTGGAATGTCAAAACGTTTGATAAGCCAACCGTTAACCGAATCTTCTAAAATCATTAAGCTACCAGTAAATGCATGATTTTTTGAGCCGGGACTTAGTGGCTCCTGGCTGGGTGAAGGTGCAGGCAGCCGCGCGCACGGTTCATCTGTAGCCAGGACTTAGTGGCTCCTAGCTGGGTCCAGCCGGTTCTGGACCTCCAGGGCGCACTGGATCAGGTGTAGCCGGGACTTAGTGGCTCCTGGCTGGGTGAAGGTGCAGGCAGCCCCGCGCGCACGGTTCATCTGTAGCCAAAAAAGCAACCCTGTCTAAGACAATGTGTATGGGCGTGCGGTTTCCTCCTCTCGTGTCCGCGGCACAATGTTCAGGCATTTTGACCAGCGGTTGTTCACTATTTTAAGAAAACAAGCTTCTAAATTACAACTCGCTATCATTACGAAGCTCATCGACCCCTTGCTTAGCCCCTGAATCCGGTTAGGGCTTTTTGCCGTCCAATCAGAACGCTCGTTTCAGGCGAGCTTTGCGTGATGACGTCAACTGGTAAAAGGTCTATTCACTCACTCCTTAACTGTGTTAGGATAGGCTAAGTGCTTGGTGACTGTACAGTACTGTACATTTATCTATTTATAAATAAAAAACAATAAAAAAATATACTGTATATACTGTATATTTTTAATAAATAGATAAATGTACAGTACTGTACAGTCACCAAGCACTTAGCCTATCCTAACACAGTTTTTAAAGATGAAGGAGTCAGTTGAATTGTCTCCCTCCTCCCTGCAGGCTCCATTCCCATAAAGGGAGCTAGCTCCCTTTATGTGAAAGGGAGACAATTCAACTTATTCCTTCATCTTTAAAAACTGTGTTAGGATAGGCTAAGTGCTTGGTGACTGTCCAGTACTGTACATGTATTCATTTATAAAAAAAAAAAATATAAAAAAAAATAAAAATTTTTTTTTACTATGTGATCCTACTTACGAATTTTTGACATACGAGCGCCCCCTAGGGACGGAACTCGCTCGTAAGTCGGGGACTACCTGTATTTATATTTAACTTGCGTTTCCAATATTTCCCCATGGAAATACATTGAGACCTTCTCAACTCCTACAAAAACCTTTTCTTTAAAATTTGCTTCAACATACATGCTCGGTTCTTGTCATCTTACAATACTGTACTTTTACCTTTCAGATACAATTTTTGCTATTTTTTCCCCTCTGTCTTGAGCAAAAAGAGGGAACTGGAAATACACTCTGTCCATCAATGTTGTGAGAGAGATAACTTGAAAAATGAGTGCGGTACTGACTTCCATTCTGGTGTGTGGCTACATCTAGGTGTAAGAAAGTTTCATTTCAAAAACTGGGTTGCCTCATCAAATGCCAAGATGGCCACCACCCCGTATCTTATATGTTAAACGACCTCCGTTATCATTTGAGGAAACTATGCTGTGTAGTTTTTATATTGTTTAAAAGTATAGTTTCCTCAAATGACAGGGGTGGCCGAAGATTAATGTATGTTGGTGAAGGCCACCATTGGCCACCCTCTGTCTCCACCATCTGCATGGATTAAGGTTCTCTGTCGCTGCGACAGATTTCCTTCATTTTGAATGTGGATGGATTTATGTCATCTGTAAAAATGAGGAGGGGGAAGAAAAAGTGTTTTGTTGTGGTCTTGTTAAAACCATACAATGTAATAATGATACTGACACTGCTTTCAACAAATAAAGAAGCAGAGCCACCGTTAGACCCAATCAGAGCAGGGCGGGTCCTGCGCTCTGGTTCACGGTGAGCCCAGGTGTGAGCAGCAGAGACAAACGGCAGGTGAAAGCTCACCTGCACCAATAAAAGAACACCCGCTACCCTAACAGAACCACCCGCCCCTTCATGCCGGTGATGACATGTAATAAATTATTAAACACATACGTGTTAAACATTTGTGTTTGCACATAACCAATTCACTGCAACCGGGGAGACACCAGAGCTGATACACCATTACCCCAACCCCTCCTCCCGCACCACGCCCTGACCTCCCTGAGAGTTGAGTATCTTAACTTTGTACAGTATTAAATGTTAATGTTCAGAGCGTCGTCATCGTACAAACATGTCCAACCTGCGCTCGTGACCCAACTCCAGATCAGAGACAGAGACGTGCACCGCAGCCGGAGCGAGCAGCCTGTTGAGTTTCTCTCATGGTGAGAGAGGCGGTTTCTGCTGCTTTAGCTTTTCTAAATATTAACGCTAAAAGACAAATATGTTCCTGATTATTAAACAAAAATTGTCTCTCTTTAGCTTTAATTTTCCCCAAACTCACACATTTCTCTGAGATTCAGTTCAGGTGTTTGTAGTTTATCAAAAATATCTGCTAAATTCCCCTGATGCACGCTCGATAATCCAGGTTAAAAAAAAATCTAAAAAAGCTAAGTCTAATCCTCTGGACATTCAAAAAACAAAACAAAGTAGAAACGTTTCGTCTTTCTTATCTGCTAAATTCAAATTTACTCATGTTTTAACATTTTAGGAGCCAAGATGGTCTAGTGGCAGGGCTTTTGACTACGGATCCGAAGGTCGCGGGTTCGCGCCCCGGCCACTACCCAGCTTGGGGTGTCTATGAGTGCACACCTATTTCTCCAGCTCCCCGAGCGCTTTCGGGCTGCTCACTGCACCACCTGGTAGGTGGTTGGGTTAAATGCAGAGACGAATTTCGTCTGTGTATGGGAACATACGCAGATGACAGGAATAGACATTATTATTATTATTATTAATATTATTAACAAGGGGCTGTGGCTGTTTGGATGAGCTAAACATGTTTAGAATTGTACTGAGAGGTAACTGTACTGTCATAAACGTAGTGTAATAAATTATCAAATATGACAAATACTGTACGTAGTATTAAATGACTACATGAGCTGAAATCCTCAGCCTTAACACTGCATTTAAACATAAACTGTAATTTTTTTCTAGTTTAATCTATCTTAACCCATATGTGCATAGAGACTAGGGCTGAACGATTTTGGAAAATAATCTAATTGCAATTTTTTTCTATAAATTGCAATTGCGATTTAAAATGCGATTTATTTTTAAAATATTTTCTCAAGTATTTTTCAACAAACAGAAGCAATAAATCAAATTTTTTTTAATATCTTAAGTATTTTTCAACAAACAGAAGCAATAAATCAATCTGTTTTATAATAAACTTTGTCAGATTTATTTAAAGCAGAGATTACAATAAAGCAAACAAATCTATGCCTTTTCTTTTCACCATTTCTATTTTTTCTTGTTTCATAAACATAATAGTAAACATGTTAAGTGAACTTCCTAACTACTGTCTGAACTTCACATGACAGTTAATAAATAAATATAAAAAATTAGATATAAAAAATTACTGTTTGAAGTTCAAACAGTTCGGTCAGTGATCCCTGTCGGCTGATACTTTG
>JBBPBX010008137.1:30554-50974 GCA_038048925.1 Garcialebias charrua
TCTTTCTCGTGAGCGGAGGTCTGGATATGGGACAGTCAGGGCTCGGTCTGCGTCTAGAGAGCGATCGGAGGACAGTCGGCATAGATCAGTAGAAAGAGCAAGAAGAGCGGACTCTTCTGGACCACGGGCTCACATACCCAGGCCATCGCCTTCCCCCACAGGTACTGCCTGTGACGATCTTTGTGTTAATCAACTTCTTTCATCTTTATCAGATGATTAAATGCTAAAAATTCTGTCTTTCAGGGTCCAGAGTGCCACGCTTCGACCCGACAGCCTACATCCAGGACCGGCAGCGCAGGCGGAAAGAGACGGAACTCAAAATGTTGGTTCCCATTCATTTCCCTTCGACGCTCCTGTATTTAACGCTGCATTGATCAAAACCCTGATTTCCGTCAGACAGAGGAAGGTGCGAAGGGACATTCTGACATCACCCGTCATCCCCGAGAGGGGCCGCTCCCGATCCAGAGAGGCCTGTCCTCAGGTGGTCCGACGTGGCAGCAGAGGCCGGAGTGTGTCAGGGGAGCGCAGAGGCAGCAGAAACTCCTCTGAGAGCTCATTAGCAGATATGGATGAAATGACCCAAACTCTGTTCAGGTACTCTCAGACAACCAAAGACTTTAGTGAAGCTACTGTCAGTTATTTTAATGTTCATCTTTTATCTGTTCAGGGGAAGAAAACTCATGTACAATGGATCTAACGTGGTGAGTATTTAACATAAAGATTCATTTGAGGAGGGTTGATGTTTTTGTGTGTTTTTTAACTTTTTAAAGGGGACCACAGATATGTTTTTTAAATTGTTATGGTATGTCTGTGGGCTATCCAGACAATGTTCATTCAATTTAATACACAAAATAATTCTTAGATAATCAATTACAGGTAGTCCCCGAATTACGAGCGCTCTGATCTACGAGGTTCCAGACTTACGAGCTGGCGAATTTTTGGAAAAAACGCAAAAAATACTGAGTTTTCATGTGTTTTTTCACCACAGTTAGTTAGCTAAGCATATGGACACACGTTTCCGATCATTTTTATGCACTCATAAGCAGTTTTTGGATGAAAATAGAGTGTTTGTAGTCGCGCTAGCGAAAACCGTTCCAATTTACGAGCGAATTTCCGGATTTACGAGAGACATGGCGGCCGTTCCAAATTACGAGATTTCCGGTTTACGAGCGCCTCGTTGTAACGGATCTCGCTCGTAAATCGGGGACTACCTGTATACCCTTTTTAATTCTGCCATTTTTAACTTTCGTTTTGAACAACTGGTTTATGATAATGAGCTCTCATGGCCACGCCCTTCAAAGATCTGTTTACATTAACTCCGCCCTCTGTAACAGCCAGTATCTCTAAACTGTTGTTGTTTTAAAATTAGCTCTTTTTTAAAAAGGGTTAGTGTTAACCTTTCCTGCTCAGTCTTTCATCCGTGGTCAAAAGACACAGGGGAGATTTTCCTCCAGGGCTGAAGTCTCTGCTTCAGGGTTAACTCCCTCGCTCGCCTTGCACATAAACCACACGGTGGCTGAAGGTTAATCCTCTTGTTTTAATAATAATTCCAGCCAACAGGTGCACAAACAGACTTTCTTACAGCCGCGTTTCAATTTGCCGTTCACTTTACTCCACACACACACACCGTCACGTCTTGCTCTCCTCAACACGCTAAAGGACCCTCTAGGCTTTTGACGACCAGTGTACCTGTATACGGATATTTTAGAGCAAAAAAAGTCCTGCTGGATGGACAGCGTGTGCGCGCACATCATGCTGTAGTTTAAAGATAAAATTATAGTGTTTAACTCCATTCCTGCATCATCCTGGAAGGCTTGACCAAGCTTCAAAGCAGCTCTGCACCGTGATGGACAGAGAGCAACAGCTACAGGACAGATGCACGTGACGTGCAGCAGGTCCTCGGATGGATGGATGGATGGATGGACGGAGATAAAGCTTGGACCTCAGTCAGTAAAGAATCCATCTGTCTGGGTTCAGGAAGGCAGGATGTTTGATGGAGCTGACGTGGAGCCAGGAGGACGCAGCTGCTCTGAGCGCTGCACCTGTTACCTGCTCAGGAGTTGACAGAACTCTTCAGCGACGCAGAGGATGAAGAATTCAATGAGTTTGAATAAAAATAAATAAATAAATATTTTTTGGTGTTTATCTTGTTACATTTTAAAGAGATGAAGGTTGTTGCAGCATGTTGCGCGCACACGTTTGGAATACCCGACAAGCGAAATTATTTAAATCCAGCGGATTTGAACATATTCATTTATTAAAGAAAAGTTCAGCTCAGACACATCTTTGCTATAATTTTCAGCAAATAAATATGTTTTTTAAGTGTTAATCTTATTAAATTTTAAACAGATGAAGGTTTTAGCAGCCCACGCACACGAAGACCGGTCAAAGCGAACCTATCAGCTATTTGACAATTATGTTCATTTTTAAAAGAAAAGTTCAGCTCAAACACACTTTTACTATAATGTCAGCAAACAAATATAACAATTATACTTTATTTATAAAGCCATTTAAAACAACCACAGCTGCAACAAAGTGCTGTACACATGAAATTAAGAACATTTAAACAAAAGATGAGATGAAATCATGAAAAACAACCGTCATGTCTTTTATACTGAAGTGGGTGGAGCATCACCAGGGGTTGCTAGGTGAGGGGCTGGACTCAGGTTTGAGGTGGGTTGTGGCTGCGGTTTGTGACGTCACAAACCGCAGGATTTGAAAACGAAGTGTTTCTATCAAAGATAAATAAATATACTTAGAGTAAATAAACCACTGGGTGCATTTTTTTGGCCCTAGGACTGTTTTTTTATGAAGTACATACCCAAAGTTGAGTAAAAAAAACATTAAAAAGTGAATTTTGCATCTGTGGTCCCCTTTAAATCTTGTGGGAAAATCAGCAATTTTGTTGTTGTTCTTTTATTTGATGTCCGTAAACTTGACAGGTCCTGACGAAGCCTAAAAATCTTTCTAAAATTTTCTACTTTGTCAGAATTGTTTGAAATTCTTCTAACCTCACAGTAATGTTACTATGAAGATAAATCAGTCTCGTAAGTAGTCACACAAGCGGACAACATCTGTGGGCATACTACAAGATCCACAAGCGTACCACAAGTTTTACTAATGCATATTAAAAGATTCACAAATTAATAAAGACATTTTCTACAATTTAGGTTATTCTTCTCATGGAAAAACTACAGGGAAATATATTTTTCTGGTAATATACAGTAGATGTATATGTCCTTCCTGATACATTTTTAGATGAATAATAACCGACTCTTTAGAGGATTTTAACCGTGCAGTTCACAAAATGTAATATTTTAGGAATCCTGTAGCATCATTGTAAACAAATGCATTTTAATATTAGGGCTTATGAGCTACTGTGCCAAGTTATTAATGCGTGTTCAACCAATAGTTCAGTAAATCTGGTAAAGCTCCGATGCCCCAGCTTTTTACCAGCCCTGAACGCAGCATTACTTTTGTGAATGTGGAGCAGTAAAGTCTCTAAGTCACATTCACAGGCAGCTGATTCATCAGGAGCAGGTGAGTTGTTAACGTGTTTTTGACTATTTGTATAAACAGAATATTACTTGAGTTGTGGCGCAGAGGTTAGAGAAGGTGGACCTGTGATCGGAAGGTCGCTGGTTCAACTCCCTGGACTGACAACATCAAAATGTGGGTGGGAAAGGTGAAACACACACACCTGCCTCCACCCTCATGTGCCCCACTCTGGCCCCTTGAGCAAGGCTCTTATCCTCCACCATCTTCTCCCCAGGCACCCTAGATAGCAGCTCTCTGCTCCACACAGAGGGCTGTGGTAGCTCAGTGATCTGTAGTTGTGTCAGGAAGGGCATCCAGCGTAAAAATAATCACGTCTTCGTGCGACTTAGTTTGCTGTGGTGACCCCTGACAAAGGGAGCAGCTGAAAGAAGAAAAAAGAAAGAATACACAGAATATTCCTACTTGTGCAAATTGAAATGTGTACATTTGATGTGAACTCTATGCATTTATAAAACTTGTGGTACGCTTGTAGATCTTATTGTATGCATAAATAACTTACACTTGTGTGACAACTATTGACTATTTTAGCTTCATACATTACTTCCCTCTAGTGTTCCTTAGGGGAAAGATTGACCATATTGAATTACGTTACAAATTTAAAGCCCCACTGACATGATTTTTTAATTTTCATAAAATTGCTCAATATATATATATATATTATCATTTAAATATGTTCGTTTTTGCAAACAAAATGATAAATCACTTTAATTTTGCTTTAAAAGTTATTTTGAACTTCAAGCCGTGTTTAATCATGGGAAATCCGATTACAGGTAGTCCCCGACTTACGAGCGCTCTTACCTACGAGGTTCCGGACTTACGAGCTGGCGAACGAGCAGTAAATTTGTAAAGAACATACAAAAAATACAGCACTTTTATGTGTTTTTAGATGAAAGTGTGTTAGCTAACCGTTTGGAAACAAGTTTCTGAGCATGTTTATGAACTAGTATGAACATTTGTGATGAAAAACGAGTGTTCGTAGTAGCGCTAGCATAAATTTTCCGACTTACGACCGAAAATCCGGACTTACGAGAACACGTGTTTCGTGTTCCGACTTACGAATTTTCGGCTTACGAGAGCCTCGCAGGAACAGAACTCGCTCGTAAGTCGGGGACCACCTGTACCGTACACGCGAATGCACCATCTGTGACGTAGTGAGAGGCGGAGCTCTGGGTTTGTCAGTGCGTGTGTGTGAGCAGCTCCACATGAAGGTCAGTCTGATACAGCATCAGACCTAAATTAGATCCTGTTGTTTCTTGTTCCATCACCCAAACTATTTTCTGCTTCCCAAACTGAAGACAAATAGCTCAAATCTTCACATAGATTGATAAATTCGTCGGGTTTTAAATTGTCCGCTATTAAAGAGACCAGAGCCCTCTGCCTCTCACTACGTCACAGATGGTGCGTTCGCGTGTAATCGGATTTCCCATGATTAAACACGGCTTGAAGTTCAAAATCACTTTTAAAGCAAAATTAAAGTGATTTATCATTTTGTTTGCAAAAACGAACATATTTAAATGATAAAATATATATTGAGCAATTTTATGAATAGTAAAAAAATCATGTCAGTGGACCTTTAAACCTTTTTTTTACCAGGAAATAAATCCATTGAGATTATTAATCTTTTACAAGGATGTCCTGGGCAAAATGCTTTTTGTTAGCTCCTAGTTATTGTATTATAAAATAATGCATTCCTTTCGCTGTTCTTATTTTTTATTTAATCCAAATCTAAATTTTGCTGCACAAGTGACTACCAGTAGCTCTCACAGTATTAAAGATCTCATGTATTCTTGATCAAAACTGTGTTGCTGAGCAGCATCAAATGGAGTTGGAGTCACTGTTGAGCGCATAATCTATTTTTTCATGCTTGTTGAAAGTAAAAAAGCAAATAATCCTGTTTCTAAATGTGCAACTTATGTGTTTTTAGTCTAGAGGCCTCATGACCAGAAAGCCTGTATGCAGTACTCCAACATACAGAGTGAAAGACAAAGGTAAATGATTTATTTTCTGCAATGAAGTAAAAACTTAGAACACGTCTGATCATGATGTCGTGTTACAAACTGCAGAGAGCTCTATAGACACGGGAGTTGAGCTGTCAGAGATCGACGCAAGACTGCAGGCGCTTCAGGACTACATGAGGGACTTGGACACAGGACACTAACCTGCTGCATGAGTCCTACCTGGACTCTTCACATGTGAAGCTCAGGTCGATGGAGGAACGGACCACGAATCAAACAGTCTTCAACAGAGCGTTCAGGATCTTGGATTGGATCTGCAGGAAACCCCAGATGCACCGAGGGACCGGTTCTTTTTCACTTTGATTTTTATTTTAACCGTTTATAATCCAATAACTCAAACACCATTCCATATGTCAAAAGGAACAAAAAAAGATTTTGCTTGTATACATCATTAAACCAATACATGCACATTTGTAAAAGTTGAACATTTTTATTTTCAGCAATAAAATATTTAAATAACTCACTGGCAGTGAGGGTGTATTAATCAGAATTGCACATTTACAGATATTTCAATTATTTTTAATCAATATCTGTATTTCTTTAAACCATTTTATGGTGCTCATCAGAATGAGTTACGGTTTTTCTCTGCCTCAGTGCATGCTGGGATATTCTCCACCTTTATTAACACGTCTCCTGCCAAAGCTGCTGTGCCACCGTGTTGGATTTTTCCTGCTTGAAGGTTTTTTTCAGTGCATTCGTATTTTTCTACTCTTTAATAATAATAATATAATGAATTCAATTTATAACGCACTTTTCATTAATGAAAATCTCTAAAAGTGCTTTAAATCGCTCCATGCGTTTTGTTTTCCAGAAATAACATTATGAATATTGGTATTTGTTTTTACTTTCACATTCATGAATCCGCCTTTTTCATGAGGCCTTTTTGTTGCCTGCATTTTGTACCTTCTAAAGATAAAGACTAGGAGCAACAATCTTTGATTAAAAATGTGTTTTGTGTCAGCTGACAGAGAGCTACAGTTCAAGTCGGGCAGGGCCGGCCCAAGACTCCATGGGGCCCTAAGCGAAATTTGGTTTGGGGCCCTCTACTTCTGCTAATAATGTGGATTACTGCAGATGATCAGATTATTCACCCACCTAACAAACTCATTGCAACTCGACAGCCCTGTTTACATTATCCTACATGTAGATATCATCCAGTGCCGGGGCGTCAAACTCATTTTCATTTTGGGCCACATCAAGCTCATGAATGTCCTCAAAAAGCCGGACATGGCAGAATGTATTGATAAAACTACCTATTAACAAACAGGTACAATATCTTTGTCTGCATTTGATGACCACTTTATTTATTTATAAAATGTATTTATTTTAAAATACAATACAAAACAATCCCATAAATGATAATGTACAAAATATAAAAAATGAGAGGTAGCAGAAAGAAGAAAAATCTGATTATATCTGCCCCTTTTTTTTCCAAACAATCAGTTCAAATAATAATCTTCCAGTAACAGAACAAAATGATTAACTCTTTCTAATTTTCTAACTAATACAATATACATTACGCTGCTTTATATATATATACTGTATATTTTTTAACAAGTTTTGATAATTTTCTTAAATGTAAACATTGACTTGGCATTTTTAACATACCGGTAGTTCTCCAAACCATTCCATAATCTAATTCCCTGGATTGAGGTAGAACGTCCCTTCAAACTAGTTCTGAATTTTGGTTTTACAAACATCTCTGTCCCCTTAAGATTATAACAACTTTGTCTTTTAACAAAATGTATTTGGATATTTAAAGGTAATGCGTTATTCTGAGCCCTATACATAACTGATAAAATATTATAATCTACCAAATCATGGAACTTCAATAACTTCAGTTGATAAAATAATGTACTTGATGGATGACAGTAATGTTTTCTAGTGATAATTCTTACAGCTCTTTTCTGTAATACAAAAATAGGCTTTGTGATTGTTTTACACGCATTCCCCCAAACATCAATACAATAGATTAAGTGTGGAACAATGATTGTGTTATACAACAAATACAGAGCTTTATCATTCAATAAGTCTCTGACTTTGTACAGTACTGCAATCGATTTAGCTATTTTTATTCTTACAGAATATGTGTTGTTTCCATGTCAGTTTGTCATCAATGATAACACCCAAAAACTTCACCTCACTCTACAAATCTCAACACCTTCATATTTAAACTACTTGGAGTAATTTGGCATTATAATAAACATAAAAACAGATTTGAATGGACTGAAAAATGTTATCTTTAAGTTCTGTCTCTGTGGCCCTCTAGGGCGTAGAGAACCACATAAATGGTTATGGCGGGACGGATTTGGCCTACGGGCCTTGAGTTTGACACATGCGATCTAGTGGAGAGTTGCATTCGGACCCAAAAAATCCGATCTGACCCAGCCCCAGCCTGCAGTCATCATTTCCGAAACCCACCCAACCCGATAAATTAACAGTAATTACAGGTCCGAACCTGGAAAAAACCCGCCTTTTAAAATGAGTTAACGGTAGGGGATGTGTGGCTGAATGAAGGGGCAGACGATCTGAGCCGAGGTGTTCTTTCATAGTCGTAAAAGAACATTTAAACCCAGTTTCTCTCTGCATTTTATGTGCAGGTTAATATCTTTGGTTCCAAAGATCTGCAGCAGTAATGTTCAAAATAATTTGTAGTGCAAGATCAACAAATAAAACAACTTGATGCATGCAAATACATTTAATTGGGCAAAAACAGACAAATTTAAATTGGAGGGGGGGGGGATCAAAGAAATATTTAAATAATGTAAATGAACAATTACTTGTAACCACGTAAAATGGTTTTAAAGTTTTTTTAAAGTTTAATAATTGGTTATTAAAACTATGTATATGTATGCAACAATTTGCAAAATCTGAACTTAAAATATTAAACAACCTTTACACACATTTGACCTGCTTATGTTACTTCTTCCTCAACTCTTCACGAACTTCCTAAAAACCCGTGCTTCCACTTAGCAGCCGTTTGCATATGTCTTGGGCCGGCCCTGGTCAGGGGTGTCCAAATGTTTTCATATGTGGGCCAAAACTCAAAATGAAAGGACTGGTGGGCCAAAAAAAAAAAAGTGAATTTAACTCAACGTGAGCAATATTTTAGGAGAAAGGACAAAAGTTGACTAATTTTGGTGGCAACAGAGTTTTAAATTGTAGATTCAAAACATCAAAAGCCTCAAACACCAAGTTTATATATTTTTATTAAAAAGGATTTGATTCATTGTGTCTATATTTACTTTTCTCTTGTGTTTGGAAAGTTCATTTTATGCTGTTCTCAGCAACAAACACATAATTTAAGTACCGGTAAGTGTCCTTTTAAAAGGGGGTCAATCAGCCTTTTGGACCATGGACGGCCCAGAAGGCTGATCAAAGTTCAGAAACATCTATCAGTCACTACACCAGATTCATAGAAGCTTTAATAAAGTTGATCAACTCGTATGTAGATGATACCATGCTATATTCATTTAAAAATGTCCAGTTTCCCTCTTAATTATTTTATAAACTGCAATATTTAGCCCAGTTTTATGAATCTTTATCCAAAAGTTTCCTTTCTGGTAGAGTTCAGTAAATATTTTTGGTGCTTTGTACCATGAAGTGAAAATAAAAAGATACATGTACAGTATAGCCAAAGATTTGTATTTTGTTTAATATTACAGTATGTACTCATTTGGATAAGATTTTTTTTTCATCTGTTTTGCTATTAAACCGAAACAATATATAAAAAAGGATTACCAACTAATTTGCACAAAGTCTGCTTTGACCTCTTAAGCCTGCTGGACAAAATAATTCAATTCTTAAACTGTGGTTGTGGGCCGCACAAAATCACTCCAAGGGCTGCAAATGGCCTTCGGGCCAAACTTTGGACACCAGTGGTATAAGTTGTTCTACTCTCACTATATCTGAACAGCTGCCATCTTCCTACCGGGACTCTTAACAAACTTCATGGGTTATACCATAATATTAAATAAACATAAAAAATATTGAGTTTAAGATGGATAATCTTGGGGAAATCCTTCCTGATAGCCACGACGTGGCTAAAAAATAAATGCTATGCTACATTTCTATCAGAACATCTTAAATCCTCACAGGTTGTGACCAACAATGGCTCCATTTTGATCAAAAGAAGAAGAAGAAAAAACAGCCATGTGAATATTGCTTTATTAGAAAGGCAGAAAATATTCAACTGCAAAACTTTAAAGGGACTTAATGTATCAAAACAGAGTGCAGCAACACACATAAAAAACAAAACTATGTGAACTATGGTTACAGTTCTGGTGTTGGTTAATAAAGTGCACACAACCTCAAAATCAAACTCCTACACTACTTTTCATGACATCCTATGATGCAAAACCGCACAGTGAAACTATAGCACCCGCTACTTATTATGCTACAGAAACAAAACAAGGCTGTATAAAAGAAGGAAAATCACAGATTTTCCACACTAAGGCACATTTTCCCACATTAAGGCACGTTCATTGTGTCATGCCTCATGTCTGTTCTGGCTGGTTTGTAGCGTTGACCATCATGGGCGTCACGAGTTTCCTTCGTTTGTTGAGGATGGCCTGAATTCTGAGTGTGAGCTGCAGAGGGACACGGTTCAAACATCAGGGAAGTGATTTTAAACAAAATACGTACAGGCAGGCGTTTCAACTTACCGACTGCTGCTGTGCCAGAGCGTCTCGATAAAAGGCGTGTGTAACTTCCCGTCTCTTATCGTCGCACTGTTTCCAGAAGTCGGCCTTCATCTGCAGCTCGGGCTCAGGCAGGAGGGGATACTGCTGCCGCTGTGGGACAAAACATCAAGTCAACGAATATTCTGAGGACTTGTACTTTCATGCTTCCCACTCTGACCTGCTCTGAACTGTGGGAGAGA
Organism: Garcialebias charrua; assembly: GCA_038048925.1. NCBI lineage: Eukaryota > Metazoa > Chordata > Actinopteri > Cyprinodontiformes > Rivulidae > Garcialebias > Garcialebias charrua. Next base: position 41,010 of record JBBPBX010008137.1, read on the forward strand.
CGGCCAAGAGAGCATGCACAACGTTAAGAGAGCAATCTGAAGGTAGGGTTCAACGGACAGGTTGTAAGCAGTTAATACCTCACCTGTTGCAGATAAATCTCTGAATGACCTCTGTTGTGATCGAACGGACAAGCTAACAGCTGATAGTCCAAACACAGACAACATGGGATTGCCAGCGTTTTAAAATATATCCAGTCGCCAAAAATTCACAGCGATTTATTCAAATACTAATATACGGTATACCTTTTTTGGTTAATACATTTTTTTGAGTTAATGTTTCCAAATCGTTCACACAATGGATGTTTTTCAAAACGTAACTTGTGCAGTAATTTTTGTTCTATTTTAACAATTCATAAATCAAAACGTTCAGCTCATTCAGGACATTCTTGCTAAGAGTTTTAATGTTTGTGCTATTTTTACTTTATGAAACTCTTTGCTTCGTCGGCCATGTTTTTCCTCATTGAAAATAAATGGAGCTCTTCACATCCTTCAGACCATTTGAGCTGTTTAAAATCTTTTACTGCTTCGGCTTTTCAGCTTCTTTCCGCTACTTTCAGCTCTTTTGTCCTTTACCGTTTCATTCTGGTAATTTCAGCATTTTATGCTCCTTTCAGCTAAATTTAGCTTTTCTTTCTGCTATTTTGCTCATCTTTGCCTTTTGTGATTTCTAACAAATTCAACTCTGCTACTTTCAGCCTCTGCCAACTGCAGTTTTTTTCCTTCAGCTACCTTTCTTGGGCTAATTTTAGCTTTTTCCTCCTTAGTTTCTTTTTGGCTAACATTTGTTATCTATTCAGCCTCTCTGCCCATTTCAGCTCATTCTGCTCGTTTCTGCTACCTTTCTGCTATACAGTACTCAGCTTTATTCTTAAAAAAAATAATAAAATACATGCATTTCTGCTGCTTTCCACTTTTATTGTCCTGCTTTCAGCAAACTTCAGTTGTTCAAATTCAACTAACAGTAGTAGTTTGGCCATAAAACCTTTTCAGCTGGCTTCAACTTCTTCAGCATCTTTCAGCAAAAATCATTCAGCAACACATTCTAGTTTACCAAGACTGACAGTGTGAGCAGCAGCACTTCAAGTGCAGACTGTTTTGGCTGATATAAATGCATTATGTGAAACTGACGGAGGTTTATAAGGTTGATAAAATAGCCTTCATGACGTTAGGAAGATTAAAGTCGTCGTAAGGCAGCTGCAACCCACTTTGGTCGTTGCTGTGTTTTAATAAGCAGCTAGTTCATCAATTTGTAGGACTTTATCACCATTTCACCAAACTGAGGTATTCAAAGTGCCGTTTACAACAGGCAACAGTTTTATAACAATTCCACAGAACCCAGCATCAAACTGTCCAAACTGTTTCTTTAAGGTAACGACCCAGTCAAAGCAATAAAGAGTTGACATGAAAAATTCAGTTATTTGTCAAGTCAAGAGATATGGTGGCTGTTCTCCATCCATCCATCCATCCATCCATCATTGTTCCCCACTTCTTTCATTGTGGGTCACGGGGGTCACTGGTGCAGCTGTCACTGTGTGAATCCTTAGGGCCTTCTAGGCCTTCAGAGAAGGCCCACAAATGTGAAATGTTGCATTAAAATGATTAGAAATTTATTTTGCGTGTTATATTTTCAATGTAAAGTTTCTTAATTTTTGTAAAGTGTACAACTAGACTCCAAGTCGAGCTTCAGAAAAGAAAGGAGTAGTGGAGGTAAACGTCTCACATATAAAACAAACGGGCATAAAGACAGAGTGCAGAGGATCCTGCTGTACAACTTAATGCCCATGGGCCAAATTTGGCCCTTGTCAACATGTTATCTGGTACCCCAAAAATATATTTTAAATGTTAAATATTTCTCATTGCTTCTCATTTTGCCTAAAAAACCCAGCAGCGTGACTGCTTAGTGGTTAGCACTGTTGCCTCACAGTAAAAGTGTCCTGGGTTCAATCCCCGGTTTGGACCTGGGGTCTTTCTGTGAAGGAGTCTCACCAGTCGCTGCTTGTAGACCTCGATGGAGTAAGACGTCATCTTATGCAGAGTCAGGAACGCTAATGACACCTGCGCTCTGCTTTTGTTCAGAAGTTGCTGTAAAGAAAGTCGAATGGCGGTTCAGTGTCACGCAAACATAACCTGCAGTGGTTAAAAGAACAATTAAGACATTTATTTTTTTACCAGTAGCTTCTCATTGGTGTTTTTATCCAAAGAGTCCTTCTTGGAACTGACTGGGTGGCAGACTGTGTTTGACTGGTGGAAAACACACAAAAAACCTTCAAATACAGCAAGATGAAAGAATATATATATAAAACGTTGTTTAAGGAGCTACAGCTTGATTCCTGCAACTGTTCACCTCGGCTTCGTACTCGGCCCACGCAGCTTTGCGCTCGGCGTCGCTGAGCTCCTCTTCTTCTTTGTGGTCCAGCAGAGACTCGTGCTCATGGTAGGACACTATCTGGTCTTTACAGGTTTGCAGCAGCTGCGCTAGGACACTGTCCTGAGGAGGAGACACAACCCGTCATAATGTTTCTGCAGTCGATGCGGCAAAGAACATGTCAGTCAAGTCACCAGTGGTAAAATAGGCGTGGGCCGCTTGCTCTTCTTGGAGTTTGGGTCGTCGAGCATGTCGGGTTCGAACGTGTAGAGTTCAGTCAGCTCGTTCAGAGTGAAGTGTCTCTCAATCTGTTGCTGGTCCACCACTCTGAAGGACAGAGACTGTTTGGTCACCTGTCGGTCATAGATCTTCTCCTCCATGGTGCCCTGCAGATCAGATTATAAACAAAAACTTTAAAAAGTCTTAAATTACCCACTATCTAAAAAAAAAAGAAGTAAATTATTATTTATCCTGTAAAATATCCATCCAGCACAAATTAAGAACATCTGTTGTAGCTTACGTAGCAAAAAATTATGAGAAAGAAAAAGTCTAGGTTTCAAATCTGGAGTTTAATATATCTGAACTTTACAAAATATACTTTGTGTTCATCAGGTTCTATTTTTTTTTAATCTCAAATATTCGCCATAAATCTATAAATCTGTGTTTAATAAGCACTTCTTTACTGAGATGATCCAGCCAGCTCACAGGTGCGGTGAATCAACATGTTGATTAGACAGCATGATTATTGCACAGTGTGCCTTTAGCCCGAGATACACTGAAGCGTCCTCAGGTACGCCACTCTACGCGCGCATTTTGTGCGCATGTGTTTTGCTGCTATACTTCATAAACTATCAGCTTTCAAACGCTCGCGTTCTCCTTGTTGTAATATGAGCAGCTGCTGCACGGAGGGGACTCAACTGAGCTCGCTGATTGGTCACTTGCTGACACGCCTACTGAAATGATTGACAGCCAGCTCATGTAGCTCGGTGAAGACCGCGGCGGTGTTCATGCGGTGTTTCTACTATATATGTTGTAAAAAGTTCTCTCAGAAATAAAAATAATAACAGGGAGTGCTTTTCCTGCAGCACACAGCCCACCAGGGATATTTAAAACATTGCGCACCCAGGTAGGACCTGAATTCATTCATTTCATTCATGGAGTGAACGGAGGAAGAAGCGGTTACTTGACTTTAGGCAAAAAAACAAAAGAAAAGGCCCGATCAGCGATAAAGAAGGGGAATTTATTTCATTTGTGTAACATACAAAACAGTCCGGCGCCGGGGAAGTTTATGGTCAGACACCGCGTATTGCGCACGCGGACGTAAAAAAAAAGCTTTGCGCGTACATGCCCTGAGGGGCTACGCGGGGCTACGCTTTTGCCTTGACGTACGTACGCTGCGTATAGGCGTATCGTGAGGACGCTCTAGTGTATCTCGGCCTATAGGCTGCCCACAATAAAAGGCCTCTCTAAAAACGTGCAGTTTACTTTTACTGTGGGGGGAGGGGGTCTGAAAACCAGTCAGTATTTAGTGTGACCACCATTTGCCTCACGCAGCGCAACGCATGTCCTTTGCATAGGTACGACGACGAAGCCTGGGGGTGACCACCACCATAGATTACGGTAACCTTTGGCCACCCCAGTCATGAGGAAACTTTATTTTTAAACAGTGTAAAAACTAGAAAGCATAGTTTCCTCAAATGATAGGGGTATGTCAGTTTACATAATGACCTTGGCCATCTTGGATTTTGAAGAGGCAACTCCATTTTCAAAAGGAACCCTTCTTAACATCTAGATGCAGCCATACTAAAAAGGAAGTTGACCTGTTGCTTAGTTTTCAAGTTGTCCAGCTCATAAGGTTTACATATATTTAGCAGCAGCCATCTTGGATTTTGACTTGACAGCCCAATTTTCAAAAGGAAACTTTCTTATGCCTAGATGTAGCCACACACGGAAAATAAGGTCGGTACCTCACACATTTTTCAAGTGATCGAACTCATAACATGAACAGATGGACGAAGGGTGTTTCCAGTTCCCCCTTTTCACTCCACAACGACCAAAACACAAAAACACGTACAATAAAACCATTTTGAATACTTTTTAAAACAAGTACCGGTACATTTTTTAACTGATTCAACTGAAGCCCGTTGTGCTTACCTGAGCCAGAAAGCGGTACACAAACACCTGTTTGAGCTGACCGAAGCGATACACTCTGTAAATGCTCTGCATGTCGTACGAGGGATTCCACGAAGCATCGAAGATTACGACTCTGTTGGCGGCAACAAGGTTGATGCCAAGTGACCCGGCTCTTGTTGAAATGAGGAACAACCTGCCACTAAAAGAAAAAAAAAAAACATTTTGAAAAATAAAATACAAAGTGAAATGGAAACTGAAATGATTGTTTAAGTCTTATTCCAGCGGCATACCGAACATTGGCAGTGTTGTTGAACTCCTCCGCCCACTTCTTTCTGAGCAAGGCATTGGTGGAGCCATCGAGCCGATAATAATCTACATTCTTAATCCAGCGGCCCGCTGGTCAAACAAGAAAACAGAGGAATCAAAATATGTGCTAAAATTATAAACTTAATCCAAATTTTTATTATTATTCTTTAAACATTATAATACCATTCACTGGTTTGGATGGGTCTCTGGCATGGTGGGAAGCCTTAAGGAAATCTTCGATTAGGTTCAACGAGATCAAAGACTGACTGAAGACCAGCCTATGGAAAAATAAATTGGTTTTTGTGAAATGTAGTCACATTTAACAGTTTAAATCGTTCTACATAACGCCACAATACATACACTTTATCCTCCAGGTCTTCAGCCATTTGAAGGATCTCAAATAAAAGCACCATTTTCCCCGAATGCTCCAGGATCTTAGCATCACTATCAGGCAGCAGATTCTTGTACCAGCCCTTACTTTGACTCAAACTGCTTGCTGGTTTCACTCCTACACAACATGTAAGACACAACAAAACTATAGAAGCAAACTATTGACAAAATGGGGAATTGGTTATAGGACTGACAAACAGACGTCCTGTAATACCTTCCACCACTGAGTGATCTTCAGGGGCATCAACAATCGTACTGCTTCCACCATCCTCTTCTTTTTCTTCAAGTCTTGGAGTGAAAGTTTATGAATGTACAATAATAATAATAATTACAGAAAAAAAAGATATATTTTTTTCTAAATATAATAATTTACAACAGTTCTGCATACAGTAAAAAACGTATACCGTATTTTCCGGCGTATGAGTCGCATCAATCAAAAAAAAGGAATCACAAAGAGGAAAAAAAACGAGTTGCTTTGGCGTATAAGTCACATTTATTATGCATCACCGCTGACCCCAGGAAACATGGGCCGGTGTCGTTCCAAAAATCGACTGGCTGCCAAAAATCGGTTATGGGAGCGTGCACGGGAGGACTCGTTGCAGTTCTTCAAAAATGAACAAGATTAACACTTAAAGGACAACACCCACCGTGACAGTAACAATTCACCATATTGGACAATTACTGTAGTAGAATATGATGTCTATTTTCATTTTTGCATTTGGGCCAGGCGAGTGTAAAAAAACAACAAAAAAACAACGGAGTCCCGGAAACATCCAGAAACCCGGCCGAAGATTGCCGAAGTCCGGAGTGACGTAAATACAGGCTCCACTCAGAAGGCAGGAGTGAGTTTGCGATGGAGGCTTATGAGAGTGAGAGTCAAAACTGCAGTTAAACTCGTGTCCTACGTGGATGTGCGATCTCTAAATATTTCCTGGTGCAGTTGTGGGTACAGGACCAGCGCTCTGTTTTTATTTATTTTTCAGAACTTTTTAATAAGATATAACACCGCTGCGGTTAAAGCTGTCGGCTGCCTTTTAATTCTCTATCTCCTGACCTGTCACTGAATTGACAGGTCACGGGGAGAGAATAAAAAGCCAGCCGGCAGCTTCATGAGGAAATTAATAAATTTGTCGCGAGCGAGCAAATTAAACTAGTGTCCTACGTGGATGCGCAATCTCTAAATATTTCCTGGTGCAGTTGTGGGTACAGCTGGACCAGCGCTCTGTTTTTATTTATTTTTTAGAACTTTTTAATAAGATATAACACCGCTGCAATAATGAAGCTACGTTGATACATGCTTGTTATAACTCCGCATGCATTCAAGGCGGATACTTCAGTGACGTCAATGCCCATATATGGAGAGGGGCAGATTTTCCCGGAGCTGCGGCTAAAATCTGCTATAAATCAGGAAATAACACATTTAGCGTTATTTCTCTACAACATAAATGAACGCTCCTGTTTCATTATTTAATTAACTACTAAATATTAATGGCGATGCAATTTGAAAACATGGTGGGCCATGTCCTTTAAAAACAATTGTTTGTTTGCTCGACATTATAGCAAAAGTGTGTCTCAGTTTAACTTTTCCTTAATAAATGCACTTTAACAGTCAAAACAGCTTCATTTTGACCCTGAGCAAATACAGTAAACATGTTTGCTCCAGGTGTTCCTCCTTGCTCTGGCGCAGCGAGGCACATGATCCACGGCCCAGGAAAGCAGTGAGGTGCAGGCGGGGGGACTGCCAGCTCTACAGCGCCCCCCTGCTGTCGGAGCAGAGACGAAGGTGGCTCACGGCTCTGGCTGCGAGCTCTACAGCGTCCCCCCAACCCGCCCGCACCTTGCTGCTTCCCGGGGCCGTGGATCATGCGCCTCACTGCTCCTTCCTCCCCGCTCAGGCGGCAGAGGAACACTTCATCCCCAGACCCTTCCAAGATGACCCAGAGCCAGTTGAGGCGCACCACCAAGGAGTTAATGTGCCCGGTGGGAGCCAGCCAGACATGGGGGAGGAAGGTTCCCTGAGAGGGGGGATCCTCCGCCGCTGTGTGGCCGTCTCTTCCGCCGGGTTGAATCCCTCGGGAAGACTGCGTGGACCCACCTGTTTACAAGCCTTCTTTCTGCTGCTCCATTACTGTTTTGGGCTGCACATTTTATTACCTGCAGTTTGTAATCTGTAAAATAGGATTTTTTTATTTGGGGAAATTTTACTTGTGTTAAGTTTATCTTTTACTCGCTTCTTCCTTTTTGTCTCTAAGTGAATGTGTGTGTGTGTGTGTGTGTGGGGGGGGGGGGGTAGCGGTAGAGAAGCAACAGCCTAGAGGGCCTTCTCGTGCCTCTAGCGGCTGCAGTGGGTAATGTTTACTCTGGTTCATGTCAGTATGAATGAGCATTTAAAGCATCAGTCAAAAATTGCATCATGAATATGGGGGGGAAGTTGCTTAGGCGTATAAGTCGCATGACTGGCAAATCTATACAAAAAAAATGTGGCTTATACGCCAGAAAATACGGTAAATTCAGTACGAAGTATATAACAAAGTACTGTATTAATATTCTCATTTAATTAAAAAAACATAAGGACAATAAATTACCTCTCAGCCACAATGGTCTCTACATTCATCTGTTGAGCTGCTGCCTTAATTTGATTCTTTTTAATCAAATGTCTCTGCTATGAGAATAAACACATTTTAATCCATATGTTGGGTAAAAATGATGATGAGTCAACATGCAGGCAAATTTCTTCAACCTTGTTTTCCTTGCTGAGGTCGCTGAGCTTAAGGCACCACGGATGAGTCCAGATTCGGCTGAGAACCTGGAAATCCTTGAAGAGGTTTGCTCCGGTCCTCGTCTTTGTTGTTGTGGTTTCAGACCCCCCCACTGAGAGCAGAATAAACAAGCGCATGTTTATCGTTGAGTTTCTGGTTCAAAAATTAGTAAAACATTTAAATAAATTTTAGGTTGTAGTCATTTTTACAGCATAATTTTGTCATTAAACATTTCAGTAGGTTATTCATTGACTGTTCGTTACTGTAAATCTGGGATTACGGGTTACCGGTAATCTCAGAGCTGTTTTTTAAGAAGACATGTTCTTACCTGAGACGTGGTCGAGGTAGTGGCGGTACAGCGCATACTGAAGGGGGGTGATCCTCACTGCCAGCACATACTCATATTTGGGAGGCAGAAACTGGGTCAGCTCAGAGTAATCTCTTCTCTACGAAAAAATGAACAGTGTTGTCGAACTGGAATATAGAAACGTTTAAAAAACATTCAATTGACTTTTTTATTATTTACCTGCACGCATCCAGCCAATACTTCATGAAGCACGTGTGCTCGATTCTTCATGACCCTGACGTCTTTCGCGGTGGAGTCGGCACACTGGCCGTTCTGTATGGGGTTGATGAAGCGGTTTCGAAATTCGTTCAGAGAGCCCAGCAGGTTCTTCTTGACGAAGCTCATCATGCAGTGATCTGCAGGGACAAAACAAAATACGACCTCACAGTGTTTTGGTTCATTAATGACCTTTCAGTGTTTTGGTTCATTAGACCTTTAGCTCACAGAGATGAGTCTTCCAAAACCATCGGTGTTCAAAGATGAGAAGGTTAACCTTTATAACCACGTTTAAAACAGGGTGACTACAACTTCTATTGACAAGTTCAGTAGAATAAAAAACACAATTTGTCCAACAAATTTATGCAAGCACACTTTTGTATTTTGTCAAATGGCATATTTTGAAATTCTTTTTGTGTAGGTCTACACAGGAAAACAATGAAGTAACTGATTGGATTCATTGGGTTTAATGGACAAATATCATCAGCATAACAATGAAAATGTATCCCATGCTGTTTAATAACTTTACCTAATGGAAGCATAAAGTAAAGAGTATTGGCCCAATCACTGAGCTCCGAGGGACTCCATGACTAACTTTGGTGTATGACGACGATTTATTATTTACATTTACAAACCAGAATATATCAGATAGATATGATTTAAACCATTTTATAACTGTTTCTGTAATCCCAGTATCATATTCAAGCCTCTGTAGTAAAATATTGTGATCAACTGTATCAAATGCAGCACTGAGGTCTAACAGGACCAGTATAGACACAAGTCCATTGTTTGAGGCCATGAGAATAGCATTAGTGACTTTTACTAGTGCAGTTTCTATGCTATGATGAGCTCTAAACCCTGACTGAAACTCTTCAGATTATTTCTTTGTAGATGTTCACACAACCGACCTGCAACTATTTTTTCTAGAATTTTTTAGATGAAAGTTAGCCTAGATGTAGGTCTATAATTGGCCAGAATTTCTGAATCAAGGTCAAGACTTCTTAAAGGTTTAATTACAGCAACCTTAAAGCACTGTGGTACGTAACCATTCATTAAAGACAAATTAAGTAGATTCAAAATGTGGACATTAATTAAGGGAAATACCTATTTAAAAAGACTGGTTGGGATGAGATCTAGCAGACATGTGAATGGTTTTGATCCACATGTCTGCTAGATCCCACATGATTTTCACTGCCTTATGCATCGCAAAGAAAACTATACTACTGAATTGGAAAAATAAAAATAATCTTAGCATTAATCAGTATAAAAATCTTCTGTTAGATCATATTAGTCTTGAAACAGCATCTGTCGACACATCGGATCAATCTCTCTGGCATTCTTTGATCGGCTCCGTAACGTAGTGAGGGTGGGGGGTCTGGGATCTGGCCTTGTGGGGCATTGGGGCTGGTGTGGGGGGAGAGGTGTTGGGGTTTAGGGCGCTGGGGTGTTG